>PVHP010002031.1:0-42920 GCA_004024765.1 Zapus hudsonius | reverse complement strand
TTTTTCAGCCACACTAGGTGGGCTTTGAGTATACAATGCTCTGGCTCCTTCCTCTTGTGTTTCAATTCTACTGCACAAACAGGTTTCTTCTCTGGCTTGCACTTTCTTGTCCCAATGAGAGCACTGGATTCCGAAACTGCTACAATGCTGTTTTGTCTGTGAAGCAAAATATTGGTTCCTATACTTCCTATTTGGGGAGGACAAAGCTACAAAAATTTGACCAGGGGTTAATGTTCAACATGTGATTTTTTTTTTTACATATACCATCACCATAGTGAAACTTAAGCCACATTAAGCATTTATGTTGATTCACCAAGTGCTTACAGCAGATTGACTTTAGTAACCATAGGCTAATTCCTGTCAAGTAGCTTTAGGGGACTTCTGCTTCTGCACATTATAGGGTAGTAAAGGAAATTTTGAGAAATATCAAAGGAAAGAAAAAATAAGCATAGTGATAATCCTGGAGCAAATGCAAATCCAGTCACTCTTTTAAAAATATTTTTTTGAGCTAGGCATAGTGCTGAACATCTTTCATCCCAGAACTCAGGAGGCATAGGTAGGAGGATCAATATAAATTCAAGGCTAGCCTGAGACTACATAGTTAATTCCATGCCAAAGAGAGAGAGAAAGGGAGAGAGAGAGAGAGAGAGAGAGAGAGAGAGAGAGAGAGAGAGAGAGAGAAAGAGAGAGATTCATAATTTATAGGTATTCATTGAATATATTGTAATGGTTCTACTTCACACACACACCCCAATTGTTGTGTCTAGGTGAGCTGCATTAATATGCCATGCATTCTTATGTAGATAGGCTTTCTTCTCTCCCATGGAATGCCTGCAATGACTGCTTCTTTCTAAACAGTGCATCTGAATGGCAGCTCAGAGTCCATCCAGAGTCAAGGTGAGAAGCTACAAAAACCAGCCTGTGTGTTTCTACTGAAAGAAATTATTTCAATATTATTATATCCTGGGAAGGAAGGCCTGCCTCTAAAATCTTTCATCATATTGTTCTAATTCTTGGGAAAAGGGCAATGTTTTTAGCATCAGTTTAAATGTTAAAAACAAGGATTTCAAAGCAGTTTTATTTTCATTGCACTTTGATGGAGACTAACCCTATGCTTTTCTGCTTGGCATTTTTGGTAAATTAGGAAAATGGATAAGAACATTAGGCAGCAATTGGGTTATTTGCAGATGGATTCACAGGTTAGCTATTCCCTTATAATTATTTTAAATTTGAATTGGTTTAAATATTGGTCATTAGTCAATACAAACTTAATGTTAGGTTTTACATTTTAGTTGCAAAGGCATGGCTGAGAAACCCTCATTTAAAATTGATTGTAAATGGCAATAAATTAAAAAAAATATTTTATAGCAAGTAAATAAAGTAGGCTTAAAGTATTTTTATTTTCCGTTTATAATGAAAGTATATAGCAATATTTTCATTGCACTAATCAATATGTCTTTTACCTCTTCTTATTCATTCCCTTACTCGTGTAATTTAAAATGGTTCCATGTTGATTTTAAAATGGCAATGATGTTGTGGTTTTAATCAGATGTCCTCCATAAACTCATGTGCTTTGAATGCTTATTCCTCAGTTGATATTAATTTGGGCGGGAGAGCCTTGCTGGAGAATGAGTGTGTTGGGGGCAGCTTTGGGGTGTTATAGCCAGCTCCCCATTGGCAAAACTTGACTTGCTTTCCTGCTCTATTTTTTACCTGCTGGGGTAGAGTTGATATCTAGCCTTTGCTCATACCATGCTTTCCCTTGCCATCATGAAGGTTTCCCTTAAGGCAGTAAATCAATAATAATAATAATAATAATAATAATAATAATAATAATAATAATAATAATATCTTTTCTCCCATCAGCTGGTTTTGCTCAGCTCCTTCATCCTAGCAATGCAATGATAACTACAATATAAAATTGGTACCAGAGATGTGGGGTCCTGACTGCTACAAACCTGTGTGGCTTTTGGCCATTTCAAATGGATTTGTGGGAAGAATGTGGAAACAATTTGAAACCTTGGCCTAGGAGATTCTCTGTAAATGGATTTATGATGGATTATTCTGGTCAGAGTTGAAAGCCCTAAATATCAAAAGAACTATGGGCTTTTCAATTTTACTTATAAAGGGAAGAAAGAGTTTTATCCAGACTTGGTAAAAAGCAGTTTGTGTGAGAGTCTAGTTGTGTTCTTCCTGTACCCTGAGCAGTTGAGCAGGATTGAATTTAGAAGAAATGGAATGGTATGAGTAGAAATGAAAGTCAGCGTAAAGACTACGGCCTTTTTCAGCTACAATTGTTTGAGATTGGGCCAGCAGTTCTGCATTAGGGCAGCAGAAGGAATGCTGACTTTTTTTGAAAGTATGGGGGCCTGAATGCTGAAGGAAGGCTGAAGGAGGAAAGGACATATTTGACAGTCCATCTGGTAGTATGGGAGTTTAACAAATGCAGGAAAGAGAGGGTTATTAAATTTGCAATCCTATTTGTTTCTTGGAAATAGCCAATAGGTGATTTGAGGCAGGGTTATTGGAAGTCTGATGAAGTCATTAGGGTGAACCATGGGTTGAAGTGTAGACTACCTGATTATTGAGATGTCAGTACTATGGGATAGGTGGCAAGAGTTTTCTTCAGCTTCTGTTCATCCCAGCTGGAGAGGCAGAATAGGAACCCCAAGGACTTTATTACTGGTTACAGATGTGGGATTTGGTATCACCAGAGAGGATGTATGCCTTGGTGTTTCAGATCTTGCATCGGTCCAGTTCTTCCTGCTAAGTGCAATTCCATCTTTCACAATATGAAAGCTTATCTGTGCATTAGCGTAGTAACTTATATAAACAAGTTCCAAAAATCAACAGGTAAAACAACAGTGTTTCCGCCCCCCCCTTTGTTTTTTTCTGTTTCTTGTCCTTTACACACACACACACACACACACACACACAGACACACACACACACACACACACACACACTGGCTGTTTTTGCTGTAGGTTCATTCAGTGGTCACCAAGAGTGCTCATCTCCACAGCTATAGTCCTGAACTGGCATTTTTGGTTTTGTTCTTCTTCTTCTTCATAGTCTTTACTTAGGGAAATAAGTCAATTTAAAGAAAAACTACTGGTCTAATGATTTTCTTTCCAGTCTAGGTATTATCTGCTATTTTCACATTTTCAGCCTGAAATTTACTAAATACTTATCAAATAGCAAACAGAAAGTACCTTCTCTACCTTGGAAATGGGAAAAAGGGAAAGGTCGATGAGCCCTGAACAAATTTTCATGTGCTTTTGCCTTTCAACAAAGAGAGAGAGAGAGGGAGACAGAGAGAGATAGAGATAGATAGATGATAAATAGATAGATAGATAGATAGATAGATAGATAGATAGATAGATAGAATGTTATATGCCATGTTATTATTCCAAAATGTTTATTTACATTTTTTATTCTAATTTTCCTAATGCTTTTAAAAGATGTTGACTGGTCACAATTTTAGTGCTATAATTAAGGCTTGTGAGCGTGCCATAATTTACACAAATCTTTTTTTGGGAGACTTATGATTTGTTAATTTTCTTTTTCTTCCATTATGTCTATTTGTCAAAACAATGTAAATTGTAAATCAATGTACAAATTTTTTTCAGAAATATTTTTCAATATCATTTTATTACACCTAGAAGAAAAAAGTCATTAAAGAAGATTATTCATGTATAAATCCATGTTTTTCTCTAATTTTTCGGAAAAAATATTGTCATGTTGCTTGCTAAATGTAATCCAAATAGAAAGTCATTCATATTAGGAATAATGAATGCGTTCTATCACCACATTATTTACTTTTATTCATTTAAAGGGAGAAATAACAAAAATAGAGCTAGTAGGGTTTACATATCAATTTTTATTTTAATTTTTATTTGTTTTATTTTTGTTTTTCGAGGTAGGGTCTCACTCTAGCCCAGGCTGACCTGGAATTCACTATGTAGTCTTAGGGTGACCTTGAACTCATGGTGATCCTCCTACTTCTGTCTCCTGAGTGCTGGGATTAAAGGCATGTGCTACCACGCCCGGCTTCTTTTAAAATGTTTTTTAAATATTTATTTCTTTGCAATGGAGAGAGAGAATGAATGAGTGAATGAATGAATGAATGAGGGCATGCCAGGGTCTCTTGCCAATGCAAACAAACTCCACATGCATGCTTGCATTTATGCATCTGACCCTACTCAGGTAATGCTTAATTGAACCACTAAGCATTACTAGCAATTGCCATTAACTGATGAACCAGCTCTACAGGCCTACATCTCTACTTTTCATAAGCAATTTTTAAAATTTGACCCATATTTCCATCCTAGAATTTTCCATGTTATATTGATAGTTTAAAACATTTTATTATTGATAGTGCATCTTTGTTCAGATATGCTTGGCAGATTTAATTTTATCATTTGCCTTGCAACTTACCTATGAACATGTCTCATGATTAATTGACACGGATGAATATTTTGCTTTATTTGGAATCTGAATTGCATTTAATCTTTTATCTGAAACTCTGGAGAAATTTATTGCTAAACAAAAATCTTACATTAAGAATTAGATCTCTCTCACCTATTAATCCAACTTAATTTCATTTCATTCCCAACTTAAAATATTTTGTATGTTATACATGTACACAATGGAGTTTCATTCAGCTAAAAAGAAAACAATGATATTAGGAAATTCTGAGGAAAATAAATGGATCTGGGAAACAAGCTGAGTGAGATAACATAGGTTCAGTTGTGATATATGCAAGTTTCCTTTGATAGATATCTCATAACTGCAAAGTTTAGACTTATATATACATTGAAGTAAGAGACAGTAGGGGACACAGAGCAAGAAAGAAGGTAAGAGGGGATGAGGAGAGGACACACTTGGAGGGGACAGTACATCAATGGGTGGATACTGGGTGTAAAGGCCAATGCAAAATATATTGTTTGTTTAATGTATAATCAAAAACATGCAGCCTTAAGCAATATAGAGATAACTCTCCTCTCACTTCCCCACCTGTAAATCCTTGCTGGTATATTTTCCTAAAGTGGCATATTAACTCTTTTATGCACAAAGTCGGTTAAAACCTTCATCTCCCTGAAGACATGGGCTCTAGATCCAGGCAGATCTAGATGGGATCCATCCATTAAATTGCAAAAACTGACTAGCACCTTTTTAAATTATAGACTTGCCACTTACTGTATTTATAAAGAGATATGTACAAGGGTGGTGGGAGGGGCTATCATCATCATACTTAGGAAAGTTGTCAATTAAAAAGTTGAGAAAAAAGAGTTAGTTTTATTAGTATCATGATGGTATTGTACTTTTATTTTATGACTCTTTGTTAGAGAAGTTCAGATAATCATACCTCATTTTGTATCTATTTAGAAATACATGGAAAGTTCCCCCAGATAGAATAATAAGATATATGAGATCGCTTCCAAATAACACTGGGAAGAATGAGTTATGTAGGCATATGAATGAATCAAAATTTTCCGTGAACCAATTATTGACCATGGAAAATGGGTACGTGAAGAATTATTATCTTACTATCTTCTTTTGTTTATGATTAAAGTTATTCATAATAAAACTTATTTAAATAGATAAAATCACTTGAATATTTGGCTTTCTGTCACTTTATCTTTTATGATATTTCATAGGCTTTGTTGAAAATATTATTTGACTCTGAATGCTGCTCAACTTTCTATCGCTTATACTGCTTCTAATACTTCTAACCCAGTGGGCAAATCTACTAGCTTTATATTCTAATTATGGTCATCTGTAAGTATTTTTTATTAAAATAATGAATAAATATACATTGACATTATAAGGGCTTTGTACTAACTACAAACAGTAAAAGTGTAAATTTAGCATAAAATCTAGTAAATCAACAATAAATATTAAGATTTCTAGCATAACAACTACAAGAGTAATAACTCACTTGGGTATTGAGCAAAGTAGTTGAATAGAAATCTCTCCAAAGAAAATATACAAGTGACCAATGAAAATGCAGAATGTTGCTCAATATACCATCAAATCACTGGGAAAAAATGCAAATTACATCTATTAGGATAGATATGTATAAGCAAATAAATAAAATAGAAAATGCCTATGAAAATGTGGAAAGGTAGGATTATGTGTGCACTGTAAAAGGAGGGAGATGGAAAATAATGGTGTACTTCTGTGAAAAATTATATGATAGTTCCTCAAAAGTTTACACAGAATTACCATGTGATCCAGTTCCCCTTATTTACCTCCCCAAGCTGAGACAGGGCACATGGGCCAATTTGGCATGTGAATCAGATCCATTGAATGTGTCCTAACACCATAGTTTGGATGGAGGGGTCATGGTGTTACATGGTTCTGACACCTTGTGGACTTCAAGGTGGAGTGATTTTAAGAGCTGAAACAAAAGTATGAATAGTTATTCGCATGAGCATTAGTCACCATAACTAAAAGATAAATAACTCAAGTGTCCATTGATAAAGGAATAGCTAAGCTATCTTCAGAAATGAATGAGTATTTGTGTTCTTTATGGAAAAAGAATGATCTTCCTCCAACACAACATTCAAAGGTGCCATCTTTAGCTATGGAGTCTGCAACAGTAAGTACCTCAGCCACCCGTAAGGCAGCTCACCTTCCCACACTGAGGAATGAATCAAGTTTGCTGTATAGAGGTGATTATCCAGTTCTATTTTTTGCTCTGCTATCATCTAAGGTCATCCCACACCCTCTCTGTCATTTTATATAGGAAATCCTCAGTGATAACATGACAGAGTTGACAAGCCATTTACCTCCCTGGTTACTATCCCTCATTGTACTGAAAACTTCATTTTAGTGTGGAGATATACAGGTAATTGCCTCATTGTTGACATTTTTTTCAGAATAATAGTGTAGATACTGCAAGAAGCTGTAAATGAGACTCCTAGTCCCAACCCACTGCTCTTTAGGTGTTATTTTTTGCTATCCCTGAAATAAGTGTGGCTGTTTAAAAATTTTTTTAGCAATACTAAAGAATGCAAACAAATACATGAGCTGTTTACAAAACTTGAAAATAGAATACTTAATACATTTGCAATATCATTGCATTAGAAAAAACTTTAATTATAATATGTCTCCTTATCTTCATTTTCTGATGTTTACTTGTATGATAATAAAAGCTTTATTATCTGCTCTTATTGGAAAACCTCCAGCTTCATAATGTAGAGTATATAGTCTTTATGTAATTGCTCTTATTAACTTGTCAAATAAAAATATCTATATATTTATTTAATCAGGTCACTTATAGTAAAATAACTGCAAGGTAATAGTTGAAATGACTACATATATTTTTTTGGAGGGGGGTAGTGCTAGAGATCATTACACAATCTAGCTAGAGTTTCTATACAATAGGCCTGTATTCTATCACTGAGCTACAGTCTCAACCTTGTATTTCTTTAAAAAAACACACCATAATTTATGTCTCCTCATATATAAAGAATAACATAGAATTTCAATTTATGTTCCATTATTTTTAAACATTTTTTAAAAATATTTTATTTATTCATTTTCAAGCAGAGAGATACAGAGAGAGAGAGAGAAAGAGAGAGAGAGAGAGAGAGAACACCAGGGCCACCACCTTGTGGTTCTGGCTTATGTGGGTACTGGGAAATTGAACCAGGGCCCTTAGGCACTGGAGGCAAGTGCCTTAACCACTGAACAATCTCTCCAGCCCAGTTCCATTATTTTAAATTCAAATATTTTTACCTTTTGGCACCAAAATAATTGGATCCAATTGCTTTCTTCTCTGATTACTAGTCACTTGGAATGATTTATGCTAAAATAATTAAGCGAGTTATACACAATCTAAATCACATTGTTTAGATGGCATAAATAGTATTTGCTCTGAAAATTCCTGATGGGGTTCAAATCTCCAGTATCCACATAAACCTGGATTCAACACATTCAGTACTTTAGTGCTTATATACCAACAACAATGGGAGGGTGGAGCCAGGATAATCCCTGGATATCAGGGCCAGCTACACCATTCCTCCTAGCAGCAAAAACAAGACAGAAAATATCTTTTTTGAAAATGGGAGGAGCCAGGCATGGTGTTGCATGTCTTTAATCCCAGCACTCTGGGGAGGCAGAGGTAGGCAGACTGCCATCAGTTGAGTTCAACCTGAGACTACATTGTGAATTCCAGGTCAGTCTGAGCTACAGCAAGACCCTACCTAGAAAAACAAAAACAAAAAAGTGGGTAGAAGCATGGATAGATTAGTATATGCACAAACATCTAAACACAAAGTAATAAATTCAAAAATGTCAATTATTTTATCAGTGAGATAAACAAAATGAAGTTTACCACCTAGAGAGAAATGAAAGATCATGATATGTAAAAAAGATGGGCTAGAATGGAGTAGTATGACTTAATTCAACATTCCCTCCTGGAAATGAAGCTTAAGATCTATTTGCAAAAGTTGAACATTAGCAAATGATGAAAAAGTACATGTGTTTTGCTCAAATTATTTGAGATCAGTAAATCTAATTCCTAGGTGGTACCTTTCCAGAGGTATTCATTTGTCTTTCATGCAAATCAAGTAGAGCATTCTCAACATGCACACACATGCAAGAATAAGTAGGCAGACTAGAAAAAGAGCTCATAACAGTTGTTAAAATATTATTTCATTTACAATGCCATTGCAGGTAGTATGAAATGGATGTAAATCTTTTTAATCATCGGTTTTAATCTCCTTCAGTGTTGTAATTTTTAAAATGTATCCAATGTTGAGAAATATAATGCTGGGCAGTAAATATGTGAATAGGAAGGTATAATGAAATGAAATAGATTTGACTATACCGAAGACAGGGAAATAAGCATTGCAATACTATTCTCTTTTGGCATTCTTAAGTAACTTTACAGTATCCTTTGCTATAAAAGAACGAATAAGCCATTACTTCTCTTCATAATGCATCGTTCATCAAGCTCTTTTTAAAAATGTATTTTTATTTATTTATAAGCAGAGAGAGAAGAAAAACAGAGAGAATGGGCACACCAGGGCTTCCAGCAGCTGTATATGAGCTCCAGATGCATTCAACACTTTGTATATCTGGTTTTACATGGGCACTGGAGAACTGAACCCAGGTCGTTAGGTTTTGTAGCCAAGGGCCTTAGCCACTGGGAAATCATTCCAGTCTCAGCATGCTCTTTTTAGGTGACATTGTTTCCTGTCATCCTTTCAGAGGCCAAGTCAGAAAGAGTTGAAGATGGATTATATCCTGATGGTAGGAGGTTCCAGACACTTTCTTATTAGAAGAGGAAGATAACCATATTGTGAGTCTATACCTAAGTTCTAGGGTCACTGCCATTTGGTCAGCTGTGAGGCTTCTGAGCAAGCATGGAACATAGAAAGCCCAACATTTCTCAACCTATACACTAGTACTGAAGGAATATATTGATTTTTTAAAAAAATATATATATTTCAAATATGTTCCTTGCACCAGTAAACAACTAGATGAATGATCCTGTGTCTCTAACATCCAAGCACACAGAAAACCATACACTACAGGGGCTTTTCTGGTTCCTCAGCACAAGTAGATTTTTTTCTTTGATTTTGTTAAGAGCTTTCTTTTATTCTTATCGTCCCTTTGTCTTCTCCATGAATTTTGAAAGTCACGGTATATATTAACAGACTGGAATGCAATGAATGCTACCATATGCTATAGTTCAAATAATACAGTTTAACATTTTAAGTATTTTAAGTAAATTTGGTTTTGGGGGCCATTAAATATATTTTATATAAGTCTTCATATAATAGATACGTATGTGTGTATATATATATATATATATATATATATATATATATATATCAATATATATGCATATATGAAATACATTTCTAATGCAAATCAGCTCTATGAGGAAAAATCTATCTTTGTTTAGTGGAATTAAACAGCTTTTATAATATATTTTAAATATATTTACCAATTTTGTAAATATTAACAATATATCTAAAGTCATTGAGCATATAAAGAAACCAGTAACATGAGTAAGTTTATAATTCCTATCAAATAAACACACACATATGCAAAAATAAATATTTGAAAAACAACCAGAACATTACTGTGTTTAGCTCACCATATTTTGACAATAATTCTTAATTTTTTTTATATTAGGGGTTTTAACATTGCCTCTCAAATTCTTCATTTTATTACTTTAAAAAAAACTATTATTATTATTTTGGTTTTTTGAGATAGTGTCTCACTCTAACCAAGGATGACCCGGAATTAACTATGTAGACTCAGAATGGCCTAGAACTCCTACCTCTGCCTCTCAAGTGCTGGGATTAAAGGCTTGCACCACCAATGCCCAGATAAATTAATTTTTTAATGGAACACTTCATTGTATGAACAGCCTGCACAGTGATCATATTCCCATCGTGTTATAATCTATGCTTTCTCTCCCCCACTCCCTTTCTACTCAGGACACTCCTCAGTGGGGTTATTGGTATTCATGGTGGGGTCATGAATGCACAGATCATTCCTGGTGGGGGGCAATATTTTAGAATATACTTAACCTGCCTGTGCCTCTTAAATTCTTTCTGCCCCCTCTTCCACAGTGCTCCCTGCTCCTCAGAGGGTGAGTTAAGAGTTTTCTTTAGTATTAGGCTCTCAGATGATTCCATTTTTCTGCTTTGGTGAATTTTGCATCTCCTTGTGTCCATCCATTGGAGGAGGTTTTTGGGCTACAGGTGAGAGCAGCAATCATATTAAAATACCGCTTCCGATTCCCGGACCCTGGCTGACTTGATGGAGGTGACTCATAGTGTAAACTCATAGGCGATCAGCTTTCTTTTCTTATCATTGTTATGGGTCTTGGGTCTTCCTGGTATTTGCTGCTATCTGTAAAAAGCAGGTTATCTAACCAAGAGTGAAAGAAACATTTATCAAAGATAATAAACATATAGAATTAGAAGACATTTTTATGGGCAAAACCTCTCCATTTAGCCAGAGAACTGTGTAAACTTCCTTTGATGGTCTATCACTTTCCAAGACAAAGGCTTTTGACTTGGTTCTCATTGCCAGGTATGAATTCCCTCTCCTTAAGCAGGCCTCATATCCAATCAGAGAACAGTTGATTACCCCCATAGCTTGTGTGCCACTATTGCACCAGTGTGCATCTTACCTGGCTGGTTAATGTTTTGTACCTTGCAGGATCCAATGCTTGTTGATGCTGTGGGTGGTCACTATCCCCTAACTATTCAGCAGGAAGCTGACTTCCATCTCAATGCACTTCAAAGACAGCCTGTGATGCTGTGTGCAGCAATATAGTGCTAGCATTTAGGTCAGGTTAGAAACCACACAATCTGGAAATGGCTTACAGTGTTTTTGGGCTGCATTTTTAAAGAAAACTGAATTTAAAAATTATTAAGTTCAAATATTAAGTAATGTGACCCTACTCTGTAGAGTACCTATTAGAATAGCAGTGATGGGAAATAAGTTTTTTTTCTATGCACTTTATTTTGCTTTTTTTTTCCTCCAATTACATTATCATAAAACTGGATTTTGTTCACTTCACTGACAGAAACTATATCTTTGAATATAAATAGAACAGCCATTTAAATGTGGTTTTTTTTTATAAGTGGTAAAGCATTAAATTGGCATTTCCATGTAAAGAGATGTTAGTGTTGAAAGTCTCAGGCTGCTCTCAGGCTCCTCCTGTGCTTAAGCTTATAAATGATCCACCTCTTTCTGTAAGTTGATTCAAACCACCACTGTGACTTGAAAGGTGTGATGTATCATTTTAAAGGTAATAAGGAAGGCTTTTTATTGTTTTAAATTAAAAAAGCATTTTTAAGGACTAACATTTTGTCCCTCTGCTAAGGCTATTTGTTACATGCCTGCTATTATTGGAAAACAATATTTGAACTTTTTAAAATTTATTTTGATCCCACTGAGCTACCTGTTTGAACAATGATACTTTCTCAAATCTCATTATTTGATGATGTGATTGTGATATTGGATTTCACTGAGAAAATCAACATAAACACAACTAGAATTTATGCATAGTCTATATGCCTGCTGTTTTAAAATGCCATGAAAATAAAAAATATTATTACAGTATGGTTTCACTTATAAAGCACTTTTGAAACTTTTATTAATTTAAAAACTCTTTTTCCCTTACAATCAAAATCTATGGTAAGCTCTGCAGTTGTATCAGATTATAAGAAATACATTATACTATATATTATAGTTGATTAAATTCATGTATGTGTCATGACAACAAATCTCAGCTGAAAATTTAACCAGATTTGTCATATTATTTTGCTCAATAAATGTCAAGCAAAACTTTTATATATTTTCATATGGGCACACAATAAGCTTCAATTTCTACAATCTTTTTCTTATGGATTATTAGATATGTACAGTTTATAAATATTATGGTGCTTGATTTTCATATTTAACATATTTGCCCATGTGAATTTTCCTGCGTCTTAATAAGACATGTGAAGTAAAAGATCTAATGTAATATAAACTTGGCATTTTATCTTTTAGATGCATACATGTTTTCTAAGGCTTTTAATATGAGAATTTCTTACTTCCTCCATTAATGGCTTTCATGAATGTTTTTTTTCCCGAGAGGAGTGTGCTTTGGCTTGCTTGCAACAGGTCTTCCTTGTTAGTTTTCTTTGATTTTCAATAAAGGAAAAAGAAGTCATTCAAACAGAATCCTGTTCCTGGCTGAGAGACAAAGATGCAGAACAGAGAGTGACAGAGTTGTGAAGACAGTAAAAATCAGAGTCAGAAAGGTTAGAAATTATACAGTTATAAATGCCCAGTTGGAAAATGTCTTTCTTTTCTCTGCTATTAACAACAGAACCAAGAAGACACATTCCTATGTCAGATTTGCTTGGGAGTCAGAATTGAAAAATCTGACCGAGTGATTTATGATCTCAGATCACTGAGTGGTCCTAATATTTCAAGTAATCCCAGGTCCCCTGGCTGCTTCTCCACAGTGCTGTCCCTGATGCAGCCACAGCTCTGTTCTGGTGTCAGCCTAGCTTTGAAACAGCTGCTTCTCCATAAGAAATTCAATCACCTCAAGAATGTTGTAGGAACACTGCAGATTTGGAAAGCAGTCGGGAGGAATCCCTGGTGCAGCAATCTGTGTCTTGTCATCTGGCTCCTTCCTCCAAAGCCTGTCTCTTTCATAAACCCCTACCTGCCCATACCCCAGGCCCTAATTCTGCTCAGTTTATGATGCAGAGTCGCTTCTCTGGTGCCTAAAATCTTGGCAGTCATCCACTCAGCTCTATATTTCACACTACAGGCCAAGAAAGGTTATTAAGGCTCAGTCCCAATGGTGGCAAGTGCCTTCCTAGAAGAAATTATCAAGGCAGCTGACTAGGAAATATGTTTGTTTAACTCTTTATGGAAATAGAGGTCTGAATCAAAATATGTTGAGACTTGCATTTCTTTTTGCCATTTCTGTGCCATCACTTTGCTGCCAGCTTCTTTCTTTTCTTGGTCCTGAGTGATTATAAACATCTCTGAACCACAATGCTTGCTGCTTCCCCCACCGCAGAAAACCTCACAGCAATCTGAAGGAACGATGTGAGGTGGAAGACAAAATATACCTCTGAGATGCTCACCATGTGCCTGCAGTCCATCTCACCAGAATAGAGACTGTGTTCTCTCTCTCCTCATCCTCCACTGCATGCCGTCTCTGCAGCTCCCCTAGACTCCCCTAGGCTCCCTTAGCTCATCCAGCCTCGTTGGAACCTGGGGCCTTTTGAACTTCCTATTTCATTATCGATAATTTAAATTAAGACTTTTCCATAAATCACTCCCTCTCCCATGTGTTCCATGCCTTAGCTCTGGTATAAATGTAGCAGTGATGAGTCCATTAAATACGGAAGATTTCCCATGTCTCACTGTTGGTAAACACGCACACACACACATCTTTTACATCCAACTCTCCCTTTCACTATTTGATTACTCTGCATAATAATTAACAAATATCCACACATGTAAAAGAATATCTTAGTGAAGGATAGTTACGTACTAATGTAAGCTTCATTTTTTTATTATATAAAGCATAAACCATATTCTTGGAGTGCATTCAAGTAACAGGTATTTCATTCATGTATTCATTCTGCAAATTACTTAGTTTCTATGTGCCTCACTGTATTCATCTATAAAATAAAAATAGCTTTAGCAAGTATGACTTACAGCATTTTAGGAGTTATAAATTCAGATACTATATCTAAGTAATTAGTTTAATGCCTTGAACAGAAAGTCATCATTAAGTAGTGTGTGTAAGACACTTTTTCCTTAGGGAGATGCTAACACAGATCTATTCACCCCAGATAAAGCTCAGATGACAGATCAAAGTACAGTTACATCAAAACCAGTTTTGGTTTACCAATGAGTTTATTGGTGTTACTTCCAGAGCAGGGTGACTGGTTGCTTACAGGTGCATCGATGACAAAGGCATCACTGAAAAGCCCACCCCAGCATAGGGGATGACCCCTTCCTTGCAGCTGTGTCTCTGGAGCTCACAGCACAACCTGCAAGCAGCTTTACTCATCAGAGTCTCCACACACTATGTGACTTATAGGGAGCTTGGCAGGGCTGGTGCAAGAGGCTCCTTTCAGTCATTTAACCTATACCTTTTTATATCATTAGAGTGGGGTTTTAGGGTTCAGCTCTCCCAAACTTGTTGATCTCTTGACTCAATCTTCCCTCCAAGAGGGAATATTTCAATTCAGTGAAATTTGCTGTACAACAAATAATAACTATTATTGTTAAAATTTCCTAAAGACAAGGGCTAATATTAAATAGTGGAATAAATAAGTAATAATACCCATTTTACATTAGTAGGTATTTTAAAGTCTTAGGTCTATTTATTATGCATAAAATCTGGATAGGGATCCCTGTTAAAGGGACTAGTAGAAGTACTCTGAAAAATGCATATTGAAACAGAATAAAGGAAGGAGTAAAACGATCACCAAGTATGTGATCTCTGCTAAAGGATAGCATAAGCTTTATCTCTACATGAATCATAACAGACTATCCCTAGATGCTCAGAGAAGAACCACACTCTTATGGCCTTATTGTGAGGGAAGATGCTGACAAATGAGTTTCTCCTAACTTCAAGATGCTTCTCCTTCTCAAGAGAGTAGTAGCATTGGATGAGCCCGACTTATGCAGGGAGAGTCCACCCTGGAAATAAGACCTGGATAAGGAACTAATAGTGCCTAGTCTAACTTCCAAAGTGTTATCTTAATTTCAGAAGTTTAGAGATACTGAGTACAGACTGACATCCAGTGAAAAATCATTTGACCTGTTCAGTGATAGCTCCTGTCCTTTCTGCTCTCTTTGCAGCTGGTGATTTTAGATTGGTGCTCATGCTACTTTCTCTAACCACCAAGGAATCCCTGAAATGCAGAGGACATGCTTTGGGATGGTGATGGAGTTCCTTCAGTTTGTTGGTCTGAAATTTCAAGGAGATTAACAGACGAAATGTGATATTCAAATGAAGTCTCATTGCTTCTGATGAAGGGGTGGCAATTAGACTGTTGTCTATGTGGGTTAACAGTCTGAAACCCTACCTTCTCAAAAATACCAGTAGGACACAGATCTGCAGAGGCTCAGCAGCCAAAACATCTTAGGCCATTGCTGAATCTTCTTATCCTTGAATTATAATTCTTTGGATCCATCTGCCAATAATAATAGCTAGTCTTTTACTTATGACCTCAAATATGTGCTGAAGAGAATACATTTTAAAGATTTTGATGCTCTGTGTTAAAAATATGATAAACTGAGAAACATTTAATGATTGAAGTGTCAATACGTACAAAACAGATCATAAAGCATCTGATGAGGCAAATAAATAATAAGAACAGTCCTTGGGTTATTAAGGACTCAAGACTGTTTTTAAGTTCCTTTTAAATGATTAAAAATCCACTAAGATTTAATAACTCGGGAGTAATTTTTAGCTCCTCAGTCTTATAGAAATTGGTGTAATTTTGTGAAATGAAGTTTAATAGTCATATGCACCTTGATTTGTATACCTTCATATTTTAAATGAATTTCAAGTAGAGGGATTTTTTTTCTTGTTTTACCAGCCAGCATTTACACTAAAGAAATCTACAATGCCCTCCAGTTAGGCAGAACTGCAGAAAATACAAAAAAAGTGGTAATTATTTACATACATAATCAATTGTTGTTACATGACAAATTAGAACTGTTAAACATACTTATTCACTCTAAAAGGCTGTACTGTTCACGATAGTGTGTTTTGCAATATCACTCATTTCTACCATCTTATAACAACCAAGAAGATCTGAAAAAAATATTAAGGAAAATTGTGTCCCGTGGAGTGCGCAACCTCTTACCTCCCCAAAGGACTTACTGATACTGAGTGTAAGAAAGCTTTAAACATAATGTGGACAATACTGGTGCAAAAGACAAAGAAGGGGCCCAAAAAGTAATCAGTCAGTGAATTTCAGGTCAGTATGGGCTAGAGTGAGACCCTACCTCGAAAAACCAAAAAAAAGAAGTAATCAGTCATTTTTTTTTTAATTACTAAAAGGCTTTGTGAGATTCTTCGAGCTATTGTTGATGGAAAAAGCCAACTTAAGTGGTGGAGACAGCACATGCCAGGACACATATGGAGGATAGCAAGTCTACATGGCCAACAATGTGGGCAAACTCTCAGCTCACAGGAGGCAGAATAGGAGGCAGAGGTAGGAGGATCACCGTGAGTTCAAGGCCACCCTGAGATTACATAGTGAATTCCAGGTCAGCCAGGGCTACAGTGAGACCCTACCTCAAAAAACAAAAACAACAGCAAAACGGAAATGGAATGATGCCAAACAGTCCAATGGACATCTGGGTGCCACATTTATTTTATAGCATGTTTCAAATAAATACCCAAGCAATGCAGCCAAGTAAGTATTCACAGAAAGAAAGTCAAAGACAAAATGTACTATATATGGAATACTGTTCAGCCACAAAAAAGAATAAATCCTGCCATCTACAACATTAACATTGAGAGAAAGGGGTGTCGACCCATGAAGTGAAATAAAATATATACAGACAAGGAAGTCAACATGAGCTCACTCACTCATGCTTTCAGTGGAAAACCATTGACGTCTTAGAATATGAGAATGCAATGATGAATAGAGGCTTCAAGAGCTAAGGGAAGAGATTGATTGATCGGTTATACTGGCAAGAATAAAGAAATTTTAACATGATACTGTTCATAGACTACAGATAACAATACTTTGTACATTTCACAAGACTAGAGAATGAATTTTCACCATGAATGCAAATTATTTGAGGACAAAAAATATGTGTAGCATAACATAAATATTGCACATGTGTATGCAAAGTGTGCTTTGGTACCGCACTAAATGTGTTTATGTTTTTAAAAATTGTTTATTTATTTATTTATTTATTTATTTATTTGATCTGAGTGAGAGAGAGAGAGAGAAAGAGAAAAACAGGCAGACAGAGAGAATAATGGTCATGCCAGGGCTTCAAGCCACCACAAATGAGCTCCAGATGCATGTGCCACTTTGTGCATCTTGCTTTACATGGCTACTGGGAATTGAACTCAAGCTGTGAGGATTTGCAAGCAATTACCTTTAACTGCTGAAACATCTCTCATTCCAGGGCTTTTTGATTTTTATGTCTCAGAAAAAATTAAAAACTATGAGCTCCTAACCTCATATTTCTTACTGGTTGCAACAACAATGATACTGTTACATTCTTCCTTCATTGAAGCCTTGCCAAAGTATACGGACCATCCTTCCTGATTGTTCAGGCTTCCATGGTGTGAGGAATGAAGGCTCTACCTTAATTAAACTGCTGTGTTCCGAACAAGCCAGAATAATTAAACACCACTACATCTACTATGAAATTTTTCCCTTTTCATTTCTATATTTCTTATTCCTTTTTGACCTCCTTTCCCCATCACTCCTTTCCTCTCTCATTTCCTTCTCAATGTCACACAATGGGGAGATCTAAATTCTGAAGCACAAAATCCATTCCTCATATATTTTGATGTAATTATATGAAACAGCATCTCTTTTTCTTGATGTCTTATTCACGACTTATCCATTTTCCTTGACAAAGGATAAACCATTAACTCAAGGAAACTGAAGTATGATATGGTTAAATAGTTCAGTGCCACAGATCAATGATAGCATCAAGAACAGTAAACACTCCAGTAATAATAAATAATAATTACTAGAGTGTGAACCATCTGTTTTCTATGGTGGCTCATTTAATTGAGGAATGCTTATCTCTCAGTTATACAAAATTTCAGAAAACAAAAAAAAAATGTAATACCAAATGTTGAAACATTAAAGAAAAACACTTTTAAAAGAATCTTGCTAGGTCTGATTGCACTAATTAGCTGCCTGGTAGTATATAGGTCAAAATCTCCACTATATTTCTTTTTTCTTTGAAGGGTGAAGTGCCAGAGATCATCTCTCAAGTTCCTTCCACTGTAACATTTAGTGATCTCTCTCTAGAGTGTTATTGACATTTATGACAGTGATTTTCCAGTTTTATGAGTAAAATACTTTTTTATAATATCATTTTCTGCTCATTGAGGTAATTTCTCCTTTTCAAAATCCCTTGAATGTTCTGGCCTACTTAGGCTATATGTATAAGCATTCGTTGTTTTTTTTATATGTGAAATATATAACTTTGGACCCTTTTTCAATAGCATATCTATGCAAACATTATAGAAAAGCAATATATTTGAATAAGTGCTTGCTGGTATTTTCCTTTACAAATAATTATAGACATGCTTTCATGCAAGTTTCAAACTCTACTTCTGCTAGGGTTTACAATAGAATAAAGGTAGGTAGGAATTTAGTAAGATTCATCATGTAGCATTTTGCAAGGAGCACAGTTGTGAGTAACCATTGGAGTTAATACTAATTAATGTACAAATAAAAATTTTTCTAAATGGCATCCTCGATGCCCCTAGAGAGTAACAAGAAACTATAAATGCGAAGCCAATTTATTTTGACATTATATTATGTGACTCACTCTCTTTGTATAAAACATTCACATATAAATTAGCATACATTCGGTTCGGTCTCCAGATCATAGACGTTGAAGCCTTCTAAATGGGATGCTTCTCAAAGCTCGAGAACTCCTAGGAAAATTTCACTTCAGTATTGATGCTGGGAAGATTCAACATAAATTAATGAGATTAGCCATCTGCAGAAGTGACCCATTCTAACAGATGGTTTCTAAATGTGAAAATGATTACACAAGGGTGCTTCTCAAATCTCATTAAAGAGACTAAAATAAAGCCAATGTAAAATAAACTGTGACCTAATTAATTGTTACTTTTTCTTTATAATGTCAGCAGAAGACTAAAACATGACTCACGTTGGCTAGAAGGAAATGAAAGAAAGGCCAAAGGCAAGAATTTAACATGTATTTAGTGTGGTGCAAACATATGATACAGTGGTTTGTGCTAAGAGACTAAGAAAAGCAAATGCTTATGTTTGCATAGCAAATATTTTGCCTGGAGTAGATGGTTGCATCAAACTATAAGACTTTAATAACTCTGCTTCTAAAAAACTTGCAAATTCTTCCAAACAGATTTTTTCATAAAATCAAGAACTTATTAATCAGCATATTTAACTTACTTCTGATTATTTTATTAGTATGTTTAAAGAATACTAAAAGGAAAAATTCTACATAGAACTTTAGAGGAAGGAATGAGAATTATGTACACATATGTTATTTGCTAACTTAATATTGTGTAAATGATGGAGAAATCTGAAATATAGCTACAGTTTTACATAAAAGTATATAGAGATGATAAATTTTTATTTCACACTTGAAATCAAAAGGTATATTAAAATTTTTAATGAAGGAAATGACATGAATTGGGTCTAAAATATTTAAATATGAAGAAAGGAGTTGAAACTTCTAACTTGATGCTGGTATTTGGGATCAAGATAAGGTAATGCTGTAACATTAACAGAAGTATATTGGGGAAATTTTTATAGAGAAATGTTTATAATAAGGTCATTATTCTTTATACTGCAAGATAAATTTATTAGTATTCACAGTCATTAAAGATAATGCAAGTATTCACAGTCATTAAAGAGAATGCAAGGATGCAAGAAACTACAAAAATTTTGCATTATTATATAAATGGATATCATGGTTAAACATATTTTGAATATCTACATGTATAGCTATAAAATTGCTTTCAGACTTTTAAATTATTCAATTGTTATGTTGATGAATGAAAGAAGACATGAAAATCCCTAGATAAACTGGCAAAAGGGATATCCAGATTTTGAAATCCTGAGAAGCCGACTGTGGTCCCAAGGTAGGTATCTCGCATGAAGGTGTAAGTTAGCAGAAAGCTGTTGATTAGGGTTTTACCCAGCCTTTCTTTCAAGACTATGATCATATCAAAATCATTAAAACTAAATTATCACTAAATTAAAACTAAATTTAGCCAAACTATGATACATTTACTGAAATAATAATTTCTCATCCAAAGAAACTTTCTCCTCAAAGGTACTAATAGCATATAATTACTTTATTGTACATGTATTCTCTTTACTATTCAAAGTTTCTCATACTTTGAGATTAGGATATTATTTCAATGATCTTCCTCATGAAAAACCTATCTTCTGAGAGGGAGGTTTTCTAAAAATGTATTTCTATTTGTACTGAAAATCAGAGAAAGTAGTTTTAGAGTGCCTCTCCATTTAAGCTTTATTCAGTGAAGATTATTTAACACCATTGACATTAATAATACCACACAGCTGCTTTTGTTTTCCAGAAACATCCAGAGATTAAATTAGAAATGAAAGTGTCCAGCTATATGTATGAAACACCATTTTTAAAAAGCATTCCTAAACACTAAAAAGAAAAGTAATTACTCTGTTTACTACCAGTAAATAGAATATTTATTTTTATAATTTAAGTCCTGAAAGAAATTTCTGCTCAATATCACACATTTCAGTAAACTGAAAAACTGAGAAAATAGTCCTGTACTTAGTTCTGTATCACAGGGCTCCACGCTTAATCATTAAAAATGTCAATGAGAGCACATTAAATGCTCATTTTTACAATGAAAATATATCGGGGTATTGCTCTTCTACTTAAGCTTGTGTCTGTGGCTATAGGTATAAACATGGAAAGAAGCAATAATGATAGAGGTAAAAAGTTAAAAATTGGAAAGAAGGTCTATACTGCCAAACAAATGGAGGAAATGTTTCATCATGCCCTCTAGGGCTTCTAGAATGCTGCCAATGTTATCATTTGGGGCAACTCTCACATCCTTCATGATAATAGCTTATACCTCATGTCTTCCAACAAACTATTTCTGGCCCTTTGACTTAAGTCTTCTGTGTGGATTTATGTTGTTCCTCATCTAATTACAGGTATGTTACCACTTTTCTTATACAATGCCCAAAAGCAATGGGGGGTGTTAGGCATTGATCAAACCATGCACCCCCCGCCATCATTTTTACCCATGGAACTTATGGCTTCTCCACATTTGATATTAGGAGGTCTTTTAAATGACAGTGTTTGTGATTAAATCACCCCAAGTTACAATATACTATACTAGTCTCTAATACACGTGACTCTGACACATTTTATTAGAAGCAGAAGCATTGCAAAAGGCAAATTTAAGTTATTGGGTTAGTCATAAATGACTGTGTCCATATATAAAAAAATTTGGAAACATCAATAGAAACACAGAGAGACTATAGATTTACATTACTATAATCCAAAACACACCAAAAGCCATGGAAAGCAAGGAGATAGCTATAGATGTGTTCTTCCTCACTCTTCACAGAAGAAAGCAACTCTAGACCTTAGAGCTATTTGACAGGTAATTTCTTCACAGATGGTGTTCATTTCTTATAACACGTTTAGGATAATATCTGTAACCAAGGCTCTGTCCTCTGAGAGCATTGGAGGTTATTCATACATGGAATCCATGCCTTCAGTCAGTACAGTGGCCTCCATCTTCTGCTAAGTTGGCCTTAGATCTCTAGAGCATTGCCACCTGCTCTCTCGTCATATGGGTTCCACTAAAACAGTGCTTATAATCAAAATGAGAAAATATCAGAGTCCAGGAATTTAACAGTAGCCACCTAAGGAATATTAGAGAAGCCATTTTAGAAAGACTGTTTCATGTGAATATCATAAAGTCATTATGAATAGTACAATTAAAATAATCAAAATTAATTATTTTTTTCTATTTTTCACAATGTATTGTATATTCTGGGCAACAGTTGATTTGTGATTACAGTTGACAAAGTACAGTAACCACCTTTGATGGAGTGCATTGAGGCTCTCCTGGAAACCCAGTGGATTTTCCAACACAAACGTCATGATGCAATATAAGAATTACACAGAGGATTGAGAGAATTAAAGATGCAAGATGTTCCCTATTATTAAAATACAGACTGGTTATATAGAACAACAACATGAATAATAGTAGTTTCTTTCTGTTTTTTTTTGTTGTTGTTGTTGTTGTTGTTGTTTTCTTTTGGCAAAGGGATGTGCACTCAGTCAGACAGGGTGTATTTGAAAATGAAAATAAAGGAAGCTAAAATGCTGATTACTAAAACTGAATAAATTGATGATATTATTCACTAATATTACTCTGACATTAAATGTGTGAATATCCTTTTATCTTCATTATTCTAAATCCTATCAATAAACCACCATACTTAATATGAGCTAATCAATTTTGGTACATGTTTTCCAACGGCTTTTAAATGTAGCAATAGGGGTTAGAAAGTAACGCACATTCCTTCAGAAAGATGAGCAGGTATTATATAAAGAATCAGATAAAAGAGTAAATTATATGTGGTAGAGGTTGTTCCCTTCTCCCTCAGTTTTCCTTACATCCGCCCTTTCTCTTCCTTTGCTTTACACTTTCCTACAGGCATCAGATTCCTGCATTTTGCTTGTCAAACTCCATGCTCAATTTCTTAGTAACTCTGGGCTTTATCAATGAAGAAATGATGGAAAAATATAGGATAATTCCCACCAAGCATCAGTAGCTTTTTTGGCTTAGGATGCTGTGTGTGTGTGTGTGTGTGTGTGTGTGTGTGTGTGTGTGTGTGTGTGTGTGTGTGTGTGTGATGAGAGAGATAGAGAGAGAGATAAATGGGGGAGAGAGATTTCCATCTCTAACAGGCAAGGGCATTGTATACGTGTTGAGGAAGAGCCCATCCCACTTCTGAAATTAATATAGTCATCTACACCAAATGGTTGTTTGGAAATGTTTGATGTTTTGAAGTTCTGGGAGTCCACAGCTTTGGGACATCAGCTGGAGGCAATGAGGGATGTCTGTGTTCCTTGTGGGCAGCTCACCTCATTATTTCAATAGGAATTCTTCAATTTAACATATTTCTCCATGACTGCTAAGCTTTCAATGGACAAGTAACCAGTTTAGGACATTTCTAGTTATAGAAACAGCCCCAACATTCTGATACCCCCAATTCAGCCCTCAGTTGAGCCCTCACGTTGGGACTCTTCCCATTCCTAATTGGGTGCTGTCTTGCTATTTCTGTCATTGTTATCATTATGATTTCTGCACAGTAAAGCTTGTTGCATGCATTCCTCTTGTCGACCTCTTATCAATCCTGGCTGGGATCAAGAATTCCTTAATGCTTAATAAGCAAGAAGTCACTGTGGCAGAGCTTACTGGGAGCTGCCCCCCACACACCTTTCATACCTAGCCCAGCTTTCCATAGGTCTTTAGTATATACACCTCTACTATGCTTCTCTCTAGGATGGTTTGCTAAATAGAATCATCTCAGATGAAAGTCTCTGGTGAACTTCGGATATTTTCAGATATAAACTCCCCAGTATGTGTACAACCACCTACTTGCAAATGTGCATCTGATATAATACAAGAGGCACTACTTTTTTGCATGGCAATGTTATCTAATTAAATAATTAACATTTTATTATTAATTAATTTATTTATAATTTATTATTAATTAAATAATACATTAATTTGTGTGTATATGGGTATACCAGGGTCTCTTTCTGCTGAAAACCTTACCAACTTTGCAAGGGTCAGTGGGGAATTGAATCCTGATCAGTAGGCTTTGCAGTCAGGTGCCTTGAAACTATGAGCCCATCTCCAATGCCCTCTTTTAAGCTTAACCTTGCAGAGGTATCCCACTTCTTTGATGGCCACTGCAGAGGTTTGAATAAGAGTTTGCTCTCTCAATTAGTGCTGGAATTTGACCTCTAATGAATTTATATTAAGAAGCGTGGCCTTGTGATTTAGTAATAAGGTTAGATCTTTTTTTAAAAAATATTTTATTTATTCATTTTTTCAAGGAGAGAGAGAGAGAGAGAGAGAGAGAGAGAGAGAGAGAGAGAGAGAGAGAGAACCAGAGCCACCACCTTGTGGGTCTGGCTTATGTGGGTCCTGGGGAATTGAACCGGGGGCCTTAGGCACTGGAGACAAGTGCCTTAACCGCTAAGCCATCCCTCCAGCCCAGGTTAGATCTTTTGACTAGGAAAAATACCCTTATAAAAGAGCTAAAAGTAAAAGTAAAAGAAAAATTGTTTTTTTCTGTGTTCTCTCATGTAAAGATACCTACCTGCCATGCGTCCCCTCCAGAACATGTGACAAGTCATCATATTGAGAGAATAGAATAACCAAACCCTCTGTCACCAATGGACACTTTTCCTTCCTCTTTGTCCTGGATTTGGGCTGACTTTATATAGAGTTTTATTTTCTTTAATGAATTATGATTTTAGTACCTATGAGTGATATACAATAAGCAAAGTTCCCTATAATCAGATCATTGTAAAAAAATTAATTTAGGTTCATTTTAATGGTGGTGATCTTGGACCAGGCTGCTTGACAGACAGCTCTCCTGCCTCTCCCACACCCAACCGTGGGCTCCACCCTGAGGTCCAGGCAGTAAGCTATGTGAGGCAATTGCAAGATGGACTGAAGCTAAGCATCAATGGGGACATGGTCACACTGTCTACTATAACCTGCCGGGCCCCTGCATGACAGAAAAAGGACAGTCCCTCCACTCCGACTTCTTCAGCCGGCTACAGCAGTCATGTTTGCTAAGACCTCACTCCAGTCTCTGTCTGCTTCCTAGATGTCACCTCACTAACTACCATCACTTAGGTCTCCACTGGGGACACATAAGGAGGATACCCCCTTCCCAGGCCAACCAGGAGAGACTGAAGCAGACAGGTACTAGCGTTCTGGGAGATGCTGACAGCAGACAGGTCACTGTGAACACACGGGGCCCTCCCCTCTTTTCTGTGAGCAGTAGCAAAAGAGCATCTTTGCACTCTTTAAAGCCCTGACATCTCTGTCCAGGTGGTTTCATTTTGTTCTTTATTGATTTTTATGTTGAATTGCATATGTTAAACTGGTCACACTATAGACTATTGGTTTACAAGGGCTATTGGTTCTGAGAACAGCCAACAGCTATGAAGCTGCTGAAAGCTATAGTGAGGTTCAAAGTGCTTCTAAGAGCCATGGAGAAGTACTGAGTGCAGTTCAAACACACTCAAACCTTTGAAAGCTTGGAGAGAGAGAGACAGAGACAGAAAGAGACAGAGAGAAAACTGAACTTTAAGATGAGATACAGCACAGAATCACAACACTTAAGAAGATTTCCTCTGCAACCCTCTTATTTCTACAGGAATGGAGCTCAGGAACCATCAGCTGATGGGTCACATCATGGCACAGAAAAGTATCAAAAACCCAAAACAAGGGATTACTCATCTCAAACAAAATGGAAGCAAAGAGTGAGCACTAGAAGTCTGTCCTAAGGCATCCATATGTATGTTGTGACATGCTCAGAACCATTCACACACATATGTCATACACATCCACCCCCACACACATAAAATAAAAATATTTCAGATTTATTCAGATTCTATATAATATTAATATTTCCTGTTAGATGACACAAATATGACTGTGGTGGAGCGGTCACTTTCCAATGACTTCAGCCTTTACTTTAGGGACAGTGGTGACGGAATTGCTCTCACTTTGGGGGCATTCTGTTCCTCTCCAGTCCCTAACACTCCACAACTATTCCTTTTTTTTTGCACTGCACAAAGTTTCAGCATTCTGCACCTCAGCTGGGTTCTGTTTGTTTCTTCCTTCTTTTTTTCTATTTTGGGATCAAATGGTGTTGGAGGAGCAGATCCTTCCAAACTTAATGTGTTTTCACAGCACATTGGGCAGATGCTTGTAGCACCCCAGGGTTTCACAGTCTTCTCCTTTTGAATTGGGTGGTTTAATGATACATTTTTCATTACCCATAATAAAAATTCTTTTATCCAGAAAGTAAAATCTTTGGTAAATAATGATCAGCACAAGCTAAATAATGGAAAACAGTAACATTATGTCAACATCAGACCTTGAAAATTGAGGCTGATATGTCTATTAACTAGAAACTGGAGATTCATTTTTGAGCATACTT
The DNA here is from genome assembly GCA_004024765.1 of Zapus hudsonius. NCBI lineage: Eukaryota > Metazoa > Chordata > Mammalia > Rodentia > Dipodidae > Zapus > Zapus hudsonius. The sequence continues at coordinate 16,440 of PVHP010002031.1, read as the reverse complement.
CTAAAAATTCAGCTATGAAGACAAGACATGTTCAATATAAATTAACACATACTTCCAATGAAATGAACAAGGAGGTTGGTAAGAGTGAAATATAAGAGAATAATAAGTAGAGGTAAATATGATCAAAAGACATGCACACATGTGTGAACTTGTCCACTAGATGTTTTTCTGTGTCACTGGTCAGTTGTTATAATGTGTAACTTGCCTTCAGAAAGTCAGAGAATAGTTAAAATCTGCCTTGTGTTTATTTACTGAGAAGAGTATTGTTATAGTCAGCTCTGCACTCCTGGGATGAACCTCCCACCAGACACAGTTTATGGGAGGAAAGGGGATTTCTTCATCCTTACAGAGTCCAAGGCAATGCTATCAATGGTAGACGAAGCTGGTTCCCTTTCACAGATTCAAGCAGAGAGAAACTGCCAACAAACCCCCCCCCCCCAGAGCTCAAATTGCTCTTCACACACCTTGTAGACTAGACTGAATATCCACCTACAAATCTACCCTAGAACTGGACCACCAAGGGCATGTCTTTTCTAGTATGAATATGCGTGCTAGGGGCTAAAGTTGCAAGCTCAATTTAATAAAACATATATTTAAACTATCACATTTAAACTACCACAAGTATTGTCCTCAAAATGAAAATGAAGATCTGTGTAATTTAAAGTAGCTTTCATGTTGGAAAAGATGTACTTTCAGGAGTAACCACACACACAATCATGAAGGAATCTGGCCCAAGACCTTCAACTTCTCAGTGCTTTATTTGGGCAATTCATAATTCAATAATCCTATTTGCAAGTGGTTACTGGTCTATAAATACAAAGCTGGGCTTAAGTACAGTATGGAGAAGGAGTTTAATTCTGGCACTCAAAGAGTCTATAAGAGTCCCTTTAGGTTTTTTTTTGTCATTTTTCCATCATTTATATAAGTCCAGTTATGTCAAGAGTGGCAGATATTATAATTATATACAACACCAACTGTTGTGGTTTGAATGTAAAATGCTGTCCATAGGCACATGGGTTTGAACATTTGGTCCTCAGCAAAGTGACACTATTTGGTAATGACACGGTTGGGAGGTGGCAGAAGCCTGTAACTGAGGGCTGACCTTCAGGTCTGTTTGTGTTCTACTTTCTGACTCTGGAACAATGAGGCAAGCTTTGCTAATCACTCCTTCCATGCCTTTCACACCATGATTGATTCTACTGCCTCGAACTATAAGCCAAAATAAACTCTTTCTTTAAGTTTAAGTTTAAGGTCAGTATTTGTTCACAGCAATAAGAAAGTAACTAAAACACCAACATGCAGACACACGAAATCTTCTCAATTACTATTTTCATTTATTCTTGGAATAATTACTCATACCTACAACTATAGAAACACAGTTGTTTAAAAAAGGCTATAGTAATTACAATACATCTCTAGAAATTTCCTAAACAAAGCCAAATCAGTCACACCTTTTGGTCTCCCCATTCTATCTCCCCAGCTTCAACACTCAATAGAAAATGACTTTCAGTTGCAGCTGCATCAGCTCAATGAAACTCTTCTTGACAGTGAGTTTGGCTTATCTCCCTTATATTAAATTCTGCTCCTAGTACCATCTCTGATTCTCTGTGGATTGGCAGCCAACATCTGTATTAAATATTGCTAGGTAAATGATGTAAGAGATTTTGATACTTAATTAATGGAACACTTCTAGTGATTAGTACAGGATTCCAAATGCCGACAGAAAACTTCTCACAGGACTATGACAGCAGATAAAATGATGTTCCACAGTTATCTACATCCTTACCAATGGAACCAGTTCATCAATTACCTAGATGTCAAAAATCAGTCTCACAAATATCTTTATAAATATTTTATTTATTCATTTTCAAGCAGAGAGAGAGAGAGAGAGAGAGAGAGAGAGAGAGAGAGAGAGAGAGAGAGAGAGAGAGAGCATCAGGGCCACCACCCTGTGGGTCTGGCCTATGTGGATCCTGGGGATTTGAACCGGGGGCCTTAGGCACTGGAGGCAAGTGCCTTAACCCCTGAGCCATCTCTCCAGCCCTCACAAATATCTTTGAATTAAGAATCTTGAGGTAGGTTGCATTCCTTGATTATCCATGTGAGTTAAGTGTCTTCGCAATGATGTCAATAAGGGGACAAGGAGACAGTAGAGACATGACAATTAAGCAGAACCTGGAGAGATGCAGTGATGGACAAGGAAATGGTGAGTCATTAGCACATGGCTTAAGTAAGGACTAGGTTCTAGGCTTCGTATAGTCATATGATTGTAGAAGAGCAACACTCATTTTCAGATTTTCTACAGCTTTATTTTGTTTTCATTTCCTTTTTGACAATTTCATACACATACATAACCACTGAAAAGCATGACTTTCCCTCCGAAGCACTCCTTAACTGTCAAGAGTTTCCTGAGAAGCGGTGGGACCTCAAGTACTCCCATCCCCTTACCAGCCACTATGTACCTTGACAAGGCTCAATCTTGTTCAGGAAATCTCACTTTCCATGAGTTCAGGAGGGCATTGGGCGTATCATGTCCAGAAGAAGGCATTCTACAACATCCCTCTCCATCCGCGACTTTAACATTGTTTCCACCTCTTCCTACAAGATTCCCTGAGCTTTAAGAGAGTAGATGGCCCATTCACTGCTGAGCACACAATAATCACCTACTCTCAGCACTTCGACCAGGATGTGTGTCTCCACATGAACCACCACCTTTTGCAAAAGAATGGCACCCTGATCAAACCTAAGAGCAGGCACAATGGTGCAGCGTCTACAAATCCAAAGTTCCAAGTGCAATGGGGGGAGGAGTCTGAAGAATTCCAAAGCTTATGAGACACCTAGTTTTTTGGTTGTTTGTTGAGTTAGGAGACATTTTTATTCCTGTTTCAATCTCATTGCTTTAGGTCTGATAAATGATGTCACTTTTATGGAATTTTGCTAAGTTATATTCATCTAGAAATTTATCCATATCTTTTAGTTCGATGTTAGTAGAATATGGATTTTTAATTGCATGTCCTTATGATTATTTCAAATGCTATTATAGAATCTGTTTTAATCTTTTATTTTTTAAACTATTATTTTATTAGTCTGGATTTTCTCTCATTTTTAATCCTGATAAGTGTTTGTAAATCGTGTTTATCTTTTCAAACTAACAGCTCTTTGTTTCATTGATTCTGTGTAATTTTTTTTTGTTTTTATTTCATTAATTTCTGCCCCAGTCTTGATTATTTTTTCCCACCTACTGCTTTGGGATTTGCTTTGTTCTTGAATTCCCATGGCCATTGAATTGCATCATCTAGTTATTTTAAATCTGAATTTTTAATGTAAACACAGCTAACACCTTCTTAGGACTGCTTTTATCATATCCCCTATGATGTGCAATGCTGTATTCTTCAATTCAACTCAATTCTAGAGTTTTCACTTTTTTTTTCTTTTTTGATTTCTTCAGTGACCCATTTGTGTCACTCATTAGAGTATTTCCTCTATTAGTGTGTGTGTTTTCTCTTGTTTCTCTTGTTTCTCTTGCTGCATATGTCTACCTTTATTCCATTGTGGTTAGATGGAATACTAAAAGTATATAATTTCCCTACACTTGTTGATACTTTGCTTGCTACTATATAATCTACTTTAGGCAGACTTCTGTGTGCTAGACTTTGTACTCTATAACATTTGGGTGGAATGTTCTGTAAATGTTAAGGCTATTTGTTCTATGCTGTAATAAAATTCCAATGTTTCTCTGTTTAGGTTTTGTCTGGATGACCTGTTGGTGAGAGTGGCGTATGCAGTCACTTATCATGGCTTTGGGGTTCTCTGACCTCACGTCTACTTCTATTTGTTTTATTAAATAGATGGACAGATTGAGAATATATATTTAAAATCCCTATTTCTGCTTGATGGATTGTTCCCTTAAACAGTATGATGTGGCCTTCTTTATATCTTCTTACTGGTTTTACCAGATATTAGCATAATCATGCTTTTTTTTCAGGTTCTATTTACTTAAAACACATTTTCCACATCTTTTCACCTTGCACATCTTTGATGAAAAGGCAAGTTTCTTGGAGACAGCAAAAAAATGAATACTGTTTTCTAATTCAATATGCTAGTTTGTATCTCTTGTAATTGAATCAGTCAGCCATTGATATTCAGTTATTGTTTTACACTTATTGCTTTCGTTTTGTTGATTTTGTAGTGTTTACTGTCTTTTAGTCCTCATTTGTTTGACAGATGATCCAGACATTACTGGTGTGGGGAGAGGTTCCAGATGATCTCAGTGAGGCTGCTCACCTTGTGATAATCTGTGACATCAACACAAAGATTTGAATTACTAGTTATGTTTCTAGTTGTTAGGTATAATAGACAGTACACCTAACACAATCAACTTAAAGTGTTAGAGATAATTTTTGTTTACAGTTTCACAGGGAATAGCCCACTTATTTGGAAGGGAAGTCATGATGGAGTAGCTCCATGGCTGTAGAGCTATGTGGCTGCCTGGTGCTTCCTCACTAGGTTTAGAACCAGAAGGGCTATCTCTTGACATGCACGCCCCCCATCCATTCACCTGTCAGGCAGGACCCACTTCCTTAAGGTTCCATAACCTCCCAAAATAGTACCACTAGTTGGAGCCCAAATGTCCAAATTCAACAGTCTATGGAGGACATGCACATTTCAAGTACAACAGAATGCAATTATTGAATGAAGAAAATCCGGCTAGAAGATTTTACTTCATGTTGGCAGAAGGAGCCATCACACCAGCCTTCTGTTTCTCTCTAAATCTTACTACAACAAGATATAAAATGCTAACATTTGAAACAGTGAGGAGTACAGTGTGTGTAGTGGAGGTATGTTGTCATTATGCAAATGCTTCTAAAACATTTCTAACAGATTGAGGAATCAACATACACGGCAAGAAAATAATCAGAATACCAGAAGCTGCCATCCAGCAAGCAGAGAAACAAGGGAAGTGCAAGAATAACTTGCAAAAGCATGCAAATTTGGTACAGACATATCTATAAAGCAGGCACAAGTATAGAGATGAAAATGAGTTGAGTATTTAAAAGCATGCAGGTTGCTTGACCAGTTGGCCTTTCGCACACACTTCACATTATAATGTGGCTTGCACACTGCATCCACTCTGGATCTTCTTTCAGACTATAATTGTAGCTCTACGAGCCTAAGGAGAATGAAGCATCCTAAGATGATGTTCACATCATCCTAAAATGATGTTTAGCTTATTCCTTCTCATTTTACATGAATAGGAGCTGGGAGAAGGGGAGTTGAGGGCAATAGTTTACTAGCCTTTATATGATCTGTGCAGATACCATATATTTGTTAATTTTTTTCTTGGCTATTTCAGAATACTAAATACTGACCTTAAGCAACTTGAGGGAGGAAAGATTTTTGTTAACATGTGTTTTCTGTGGAAACCATCGATCGTGGTGGAGAAGGAATGGCAGCAGGTGCTTGGTCACATCTTTGTGAATCAAGAAGCAAAATCTGATCATGGAGTAGCCCACTTTCTCTAGATAGACATCACCTACCATAGGACTCCAAAACTTCCCAACAGTCCCACCCTCTTGGAACCAAATATTCAAACACATAAGCCTGTGGGGAATATTTCAACTTCAAACCATAATACCTAGCAATGGTTGCCTATAAATCTCACAGCTCTCCCTCAGAACTCTGACTCCCAAATTTCCTGCTTCTCAAAAGCACAGGCCTGGGTGAAAGCCAGATGTATAAAATGGCTCATGCATCTGGAGTTTGTTTGCATTGGCTAAAGGCCAGTTCTCTCTCTCTCTCTCTCTCTCTCTCTCTCTCTCTCTCTCTCTCTCTCTCTCTCTCTCTCTCTCTCTGTGTGTGTGTGTGTGTGTGTGTGTGTATGTGTCTGCTTGCAAAATAAATAAATAAATATTTTTAAAGTACAGGTCTTTTGACAAGTCTTATTGTGAAGTGTCAGAAAGCATCCAAGACACCTCCATAAATTTAGCAACATACCTCACTATTACCAGTATTTCTGACAGGCTGAAAATCAGGTATACATACTGAGTAACTGATTCACATAAAAGTTGCAATCTATACTAACCCTGCTTTCTGTGATAAGAAAACATTTGGGTTGATTCCAATTCTTGGCTATTATGAATTGAGCTGCTATAAACATAGTTGCACAAATGTCTCTATCCTGAGATGTGACATCTTGCGGGTAGATGCCTAGTAGAGGGATAGCTGGGTCCATTGATAGCTTTATGTCTATTCTGTTTAGGAGTCTCCACAGTGCTTTCCAAAGCAGTTGAAGAATCTTGCAATCCCACCAGCAGTGTATAGGGTTCCTTTTTCCCCACATCTTCCCCAGCACCTATTGTTGTTGGTTTTCTTTATGATTGCCATTCTGACTGGAGTAAGGTGGAATCTCATTGTGGTTTTGATTTACATTTCCCTGATGCTTACGGGTTCTGAGCACTTTCTTAAGTGAGAAAAGGCCATTTGTGTTTCCTCTGTGAATTCTCTGTTGAGATCAGTGCCCCATTTTATGAGGGGGCAGTTTTAGATTTGTTATTAATTTTTTTTGAATTCTCTGTAAGTTCTGGAAATTAGGCCTCTGTCTGAGTTATAGCTGGGGGTCTATTGGCTCTGAGTATGGTATTTTTGTGTGTACAGAAGCTTTTGAGCCTGATCAGGTCCCATTGGTGAAGTGACTGTTTCCCATCCATGGAGGAATGGATAACAAAACTGTGGTATATTTACACCTTGGAATTTTACTCAGCTGAAAGGAAAATGACATATCGAAATTTAAAGAAAAATGGTCTGACTTGGAGCAGATCTTAATAAGCAAACTCTCAAAAGAACAGAGTCAAACACCACATATTCTCCCTCATATGTGGTTCCTAACCAAGTTAACCATACACAGACCAGTGAAGAGAAGTGAGAGTTTAGGAAAGAAGGGTAAGAGATGCAGGGGGGAAGCTTAAGCTGCTAGGGGAAGATGGTCAAACATAGCTGGAATAAACAGAGACCACTGATATGAAACACATCCAGGCAAGAGATGAGCCACACCAGATCTTCCATGTAGGATCCATATAGAACCCCCAGAGTGTGGTGAGATAAGCAAGAGACCCATAACCACAGCCAATCAGTCAACACAGGATAAGCCAGCCAGCCAGACACCAACGATTTCAACACAACCTATAGCAGTAGTAGTACAGTGACCCCCTAAGACCTCAACAATAAAGCAGCCTTAAAACCCACCGTGACTCAGGGAACTGAGCAGAAGAGGAGGCTGAAAGACTGTAAGAGACATAGTGGGGGAGAACTCCCAGAGACATAGCCCCCTTTAGTAACAACATACAAAGGGAGGTTGACTCTCTAGGCTATCCATAACCTCCTACCCGATGGACTGATCCAGACTGCCCACAGAGGATGATACCCAGCTGATTGGGGACAGGGAACAGGGGAATTCGGGAACTGGGAATACCAACTCATTATTTGCTCATTCAATGTACCTAATTATGGATAATAAAGGAGAATAAAATAAAAAGTAACATCTAAAAAAAAAAAGAAGAAAACATCAAGACCAGCATTTGAGAAAATACCATTATACACAATAAGTATATAGCTAAAACATAGCTTACAAAATTAAATTTTGTTTTATTTAGGTTGCCTCCAAGTAATTAGATAAGTTAAGGCCATAAATGAGAACGCAAAATAGAAATAAGAAGTTTGATGGGGAAAATTAAATAAATTGATAGAGAATAAGAAAAGTTTTCATATTTTGAAAGCGTAATTTACTATTTTTTACTAAATGTAGTCATACCAGTACAAAAACAAAGATAACAATTAAGTAGAAAATAATTAAAATAAAAGGGAGATTGGCCAATAGAAGAATTATTAAATTATACACAAGGATGAAAAGGAATACGCACATGAAGAAATTATCTCCCACATGTCAGAAGAACCTTCCAAATAGAACAGGATAGGTGAATCAAATAGAAATCTGGATGAGTCTCTCCAAGTACTAGCAAGCCGAGGGAGAAGAATTTTAAAACTAACAGGTCAATAGAAATTACAAAAAAAATAAGACTCCTATATAAGCAATTTTAAAATGGCTATAAATTAAAAAAATATGAATACACATTTGGAATTGGCATTCCATTACATTTAAAGGAGTTGAGCAGTTTTCTAAGGAATTGTAATTAATATTTCTCAGCTGAAACTCCTCCAAAACACTGGCTGTGTCCTTCAGCATCTCCCCCTCTTCTTCAGTTATAGTCTCGTTGCAAATAGAACATTGCTTCTTTGCCTGCATCCCTCAACCTCCCCCTGGTCCTGGCATTTATATAGGGTTAGTTAGCAGGATCCTGGCTACCCTCAAGGTCTTTGGCTCAGTTTCACATCCTGACTTTCCCCACTGTGGCTCACTTCAGAGAACACATGACCTCTAGTACTCTGCCAGCAGGATAACTAGCCAGAAAACCCTCTGCAATCAGAGAACAAGATAGTCTTTTGTCTTTTGCTTGAAATATTCATCCTCTTTTTAAATATCTACTGGGTGGTTGTGAACAGCTTTTTGAGGGTGAGCAACTTATTATCATCCTTGCTGCTTTGATTTGAGTTGATTCCTGTTATTTACTGAAGTGATGTACAATTTCTCCTTGTAGCATTTCTGTCCATTTTCTCCTAGTCATTCAAAGTTTGCACACTACCGAGTACATTTCTGAGCCATCTGTAGCTACAATTCACAGCCCATTTCAGTCCAGATCAGCAAAACATATTTCAGTAGACATAAGTTGAACGATGATGGATTCAGAAGTGACACGAAAGGAAATGCTCAAACAAAATATTTCTCAGAGGGAGAAATTGCAATCACATTGAAAATTAGGCATGCATGCTTCATGGGGTCACAAAGTGTAAAGAGATTTTTTTTTTAACCTAACAATGCTTACTAAGAAATTACACACTATTTCAAAAATTCAGTCATTAAGGAACAAAAGCAAGAGAGGGACTATAACAACCTTTATGTTCAATTTTGATGTTACCATGACATTTACTCTTACTGTAGAAAGGACTGTTAAAAACTTGCCCCAGATCAGCTCCTGAAAGGACATGAAACCTAAAATCAATGTTTACCTGTGTTTTTAATAACAGTTTCTTTTCAACATTGATTGGGGTTTATTGCAAACTCCCATGACCACTTTTAGCTATAAATTTAATGGAAGGTCCCCAGTGGCTACTGAAACTTACAACTCCCAGTGTTTTTTTTGGTTTTTTTTTTTTTTTTTTTTTTTTTTTTTTTTTTTTTTTTTTTTTTTTTTTTTTTTTTTTTTTTTTTTTTTTTTTTTTTTTTTTTTTTTTTTTTTTTTTTTTTTTTTTTTTTTTGGTTTTGGTTTTTCTGAGAACCAATGACCCTGACTAGCATTGGTTACTTAAACCCATGTCACACAGCCATGGAAGTTCTAAAATTATATGCTTTTTTGGACTGTTTATTTTTGTCAATTAAAACTGAGCTTTATGGTAAGTAATTACAAAGTCTTTGCATCATTTCTAGTGATTAGATTGGACTATACCTATTATTATTAGTAGCCTAAGTTCTGAAGTCCTAGAGGCAAGAGAGACCAATTCAAAAGTTTACACCTAGTTGGGCATGACTGATTTTAATCAAATAAATGCACAAATTACAAATGTATTTTATGTGAGCAACATGGAAAAAATGAGATTTTTTTTTCTCAGTAGCAAGGATGGTTAATTTCACAAGGAGTGAAAAACTGTGACCAGGTTAAAGAATGCTGAAATGGCAATCCTGAAAGTCAGACTTTCTCCCACAGCTAGCAAGTGAGAATAGCAGGCATCCAGAGACTGACAGAATCACTTTCTTGGATTAATGTTCTCTATCAGAAAAGAACCAACTGAATGGATGGGCCTGGTGTGATGGGGCATGCCTTTAATCCCAGCATTCAGGAGCCCTGGGTAGGAGGATCACTCTGAGTTCTAGGCCAGCCTGGGTCTACATAGTGAATTCCAGGTCAGCTGGGCTAGAGTGAGACCTACCTCAACCAAAAAAAAAAAAAAAAAAAAGAGTGTGGTTGTTTGAAGGTGAATGCATGGCCACCATAGCCTGAGGTATTTTTTAACATTTTTATCGGCTTAAAATTATATATATTATATAATTATAATTTTAAGCATATATATATATATATATACAACAATATTATCAATATCATAGGTTATTAGATAAAGCCATTGAATTGATGATGATATTCCCTCTTATGCATTAGTTATTCTCCCCCCATGACTCTTACATTCTTTCCACCCCTCTTCCGCAAATTTTCCTGAGTCATAGTGGGTGAGTTTATATTTTGCATAATTATTAGATTTTTAAGAGTCTCTAAACTTGTGTTTTGGACAATTTGGGGCACCCTTGGTGCCTCTCTCCATTGTCCTTCCCCAGGTTATCTGCCTTGCTGTGGGAATAGGTCTTTTGCTCATCATCCCACTTCCTTAAAGGTTGCGTTAGGGCTCTAAATGGTGAGTTTGAGGTGGATCGTCTCCTGCTTGGGTGTCCCCCATCAAATCAGGTCCCTTTGGTGGAGTTTGGTTGTCCCAGGTTCTTGTTGCTTTCTGATAAATACAAACAGAGTCTCCAGCGGAGAGTGAGAAACGGAGGGTGGAGCCTTTCTGAAGACCTATATTTATGAGGACTTCCCCACAGAAACAGGGTTCTTGGTCCCCATTCAAGGTTGCCTTGGGTCCCCATACCAGTTAAGGGTTCCCTGCCTCTGAGCGGATCTCATAGCCAATTAGCCAGCTATTGATTACCCGCCTAGGTTGAGGCCACTATTCTTGACTTGCTTGTCTATGCCATATAGCAGTGTGTTCTGCACTCTCAGTCCATCGGTTGGTGTAACTTGAAGATGCCTCCTGCTCTGGATATAAAAAATGTGGTACATATATACCTTTGAATTCTACTCAGCGATTAGGAAAAATGATATAATGGAATTCAAAGAAAAGTGAATGGACTTGGAACCGATCATACTTAGTGAACTCACACAAGAACAGAGAGACAAACACCACATATTCTCCCTTATCTGTGGCCCCTGATCAGGTTAAACTGAACTGTAAGTAAACATGACTAGTGACTCAGGTGAAAGGCAAAGGGGACAGAAGGAAATGGGGGCAGATGTGGAAGCAACAAAGGGGGGGGAATGTACACAAACCTAAACTAACAACAATCTGACTCTATAGAATCCTATCTTTAGTACAAGTACTGGAGGTAGATAGGGTCCCAAGGGGCTGGGGAGTAGAAGCCCACCTATGGTACAAAGGACACTGACCTTTGGCTCCCAAAACCAGTAAGTAGTTACCTCCCACATTGAGCTGTGATCTGTTGATCAGAGTGACCCACATGGTCCCTAAAATAAGACAAACTTTTGTCACAGCCCTTGAATACCCACCTCAGGCAAAAGATAAGACTCTATTGCTGAAAATTCCACATACTTATATCACCCATCACTGAGAGACCCTGCTGAATCCAGAAAGGAAATCAGCTCCCAGAAGGGCAGCCTGGGTAATGCCAGAAGGTGTTGTATGAGCTTCCAGGAACCAGACCAATGATATCCTGAGGTATTTTTGACAGAGTAAGAGCAGCCCTGCTAGGGGAGGGGCCACTGGGGAGATCCTGTAGTCCAGCCTTAAATTGTGTGTGTGTAAAGAACAGTTTGACTTCTGGTGTTGGTGGGTTTTGTTGTTGTTGTTTATCTGTTTTGTTTTTTGGGGGGGTGTTGAGGTAGGGTTTCACTCTAGCCAAGGCTGACCTGGAACTCACTATGTAGTCTCAGGGTGGCCTCAAACACATGGCAATCTTCCTACCTCTGCCTCCCCAGTGCTGGGATTAAAGGTGTGCTCCACCATGACACCATGCCTGGCTTCGTGTTGGTGTTTTGCTGGTGGTGGCTCTCTCTCTCTCTCTCTCTCTCTCTCTCTCTCTCTCTCTCTCTCTCTCTCTCTCTTCTCTCTCTCTTCTTTCTCTCTTTCTCTCTCTCTCCCTCTCTCTCCTCTCTCTCTCTCTTTATTGAAGTGAGCCAATTTCTTCCATCATTGATGATGTTGTCCCTAGATTTTGTAAGCCTGAAATAAACCTTTTCCTCCCAAAAGGTGCTTTTGGTCAGGTGTTTGTCCAGCAACTAGAAAGTAACTGCAATAGAGAGAATTTATTGGATTACTTTATGGCAACCCAACAATAACTCTGAAGGCTTGAGAGTCAGGGAACCCAGTAGCTTCTCACGCCATGTGGCTGGATGCCTCAGTAGTCCCCATCCTACACTGAAGGCCTGGCTGTTTGGAGGAGTCTGTCAGGGGAAAATAAGTAACCTGCATTTGAAATTTGAAGGTTTAATCTTATCTTTAGATCTTTCTCTGTCCATCTCTGTCTCTGTTGCTCACTCTATCTCTCACTGTCTCTCTGTCTCTATCTTTCTTTCCCTAAGACCAGCAGCTTTCTTCCACAATGCTTTTCTGCCATATTTCTGTATTTCCACATGTCCAAAGTCAATAGATGCAGAAAATCATGTGATGACATCACTGAAGTTGTAAATCAAGATAAACTAAAATAAATCTTCAATTATATATCACATGTATTTAGTCAGACATGAAAATGTGCCTCACACGATTTGAAGCATCTCTGTTTATCATTTCTTTAGAAATGATTTGACTTATGCCTATCCAATGAAATTACACAAAGAATATCTATTCAAAATTCTGACACATGTGCCCTTACTAATCACTGCTATGCTAGAAAGATATCCTATAGCCATTTTACCATGAGTTAAATGCCCACAAGGGGAGGAACTGCTCCATGAGAAAGCAGAACCTTGGGGAGGAATACCGCAAGGTACATAGAATGGGTGCTAACACAGTTCTAGATTCATTCTTTTTTTAATGTGAACTTTTATGTCAAGTAGACTGAGTAGCAAAGATTACCAACTGGGATAATAAGGCGGTCAGGTAAAAAAATTGTGTAAATCTTAAAGCAGTTTTATGCCATAAAAATCCAAAGATATTCCAGTTATCTATGAATTACACAGCACCAGTTATGAACTCTAAGCCCTCCAGAGTCATATTAACAAATTTTGTATATATAAGTCATGTATTTTTAGCAAACCTGAGTATACCTGTCATTTATGTTACCACACCTAAAATGCAAGTACAGTAATAGAAAAATCTTACATCCAGGGGTAGTCACTTAACCTAATAAGGTAATTGAATGCTGAGAGTGTTCAGCTCTTAATAAATTTAGGAAATCAAATCTTAGGAGTAACTACTAAAAGTATTTCCACTATGTATATTTTTAATCAATACTGACGACTTTTGCAAATAGCATAATGAATCTTTGACTCATGGTTCAATTGGTGAAAGTAATGGCTTGTTAATCATTATAAATGAATATTAGTAATGGGCACTCACTCAAATGAATGCCATTTAAGTAATGTAAATTGAACAAAGTGTTTAAGAATCACTCCTTAGCTTTGCATAATCAGAGGATCAAATTCTTGAACAAACACCTTTATCACGACGTGGTCTTGTGTCCAACCAGTGGTATCAGAATTTTCTAATTATCTGACACCAGCTAAAGTGGAAATGCTTTTCTATCTCCAGAATATTACTATGTCTGCCTTTTTAACAAGAAGTTTTCTTTCAAGGTGTGGGTAAATCATCCAAGGATTAGAGAGGGAGACCTTCACTGAGCTGGCAAAATACAGAGCACAAGTTATTTTATGTCTACTTATTAAAGTTTGCCAAATAAATATCTTGCCATATGGCAAGATTTGGCCCAAAACTGCTTTTACTGCTAAGCTCATAGAAAAACTATAAAAGTAGAATGAATATCCCCCATTATCTCAAAATTCTCTAGAGATTATCATCCATCAATAACAAAAATATTCTCAATAATGTGCATAGTCAAAATTATATAAATCAGTTTACAGTACCCATTGTTAATACAGCCCTATCTTCCGGACATAAATTTTTGTCATGTGTACATTTGAATATATGGATTACAATGAGTCATATATTTTTTAAAACCAGGATATAAAATTTTAATTTTGTTAAGCATGATACAGATCTCTACATAAACTAAATGAAGAAAATGAGGACAAGGGTTGTGCATTTTTCTTAACACTATTACTAGATTTATTTTATGCTGATTTTCAGGGAAAAATTAACTTGAGAATTAACATTTGAACAACTTTTCCTTAAAAAAGCATTAAGGAATTTATTGTACATAAGGATAAGGTCACTACAATGATCAGGTTTATTTGTGGATAGTCTCAATGCTTTTCCAAATTTCTCAGCACTGTGTGCCTCCCATAATTGTCAATGTGTACATTAACTGCACATTCTTGTGATGGAAAACACATGTCCTTTAGAAAAGAAGAAAAATCATTATATGCTCTTTTTTTCAAATAGTGGTGTAATCAAAGTAAGGCACATAATTCTGTTATTAATGTTAAGTTAGTTATATTGATTGATGTTTATTTGCCTATTTTGCTCCATTGCCAAAATGGAAGTTGGAGACCTTAATGAGACTTCTTCTTGTGTTAGTTTAGGAACATTTGTCCTACAAGGAGCTTGACATAGAATTGTGAGTTCCTAGACAATGTACTTGTAAAATTGTAATATGCACTGTCAGATTGTCTTTAAAGTGTTTCTTCGTTCAGAGAGCTTGTTTCCATATACTGACTTCTTTCTCAGCACATAATAGTATTCTGTTTTAATTATTTACTAATCTGACAGATGAAATCAGGATCCCATTAATACTTTAATTAGCTATGCTCGTTACTTGCAAGGTTCAAATTGTTTCATAAATGTAATAAGTGGTTGGAATTTCCTCTTCTATGAATTTCATGTTCATATTTTGGCTCAGAAATGTTCTCATTGATATTTATATTCACTGCTTCAAGCATTATTAATTAGTAATGATGTCCAAGTTCTTTGGTGATTTGACACTTTTAATGTCTCTCTGTCATACAGCAAAACAATCCATTGTTTGAAAGGCTGGCTCTCTAAAAGATCATTTTGATTTGGTGCTTAAGTTTAATAAATAGACCCTTGTATATACTCCTAAATATATTATGAAAGGTGGGTATCCAACTCTCCTGAAGTGAAAATTATAGGAAGAAATTTAGTTTTGTAGTTTTCCTTTTAGTATTTCTGTTTCATATTTCATCATAAAAATAATAGTAATTTCATATCTAAATCTGAAGAAAACAAGTATCAGGTATGCTATTTTGATGACAGTAATGGTAAGACTTCTTTATAAAAAACATTCAATGAGTTTCTCTTGTTTTTTTAGAAGCAAACATAAACTTTTATTTTACCTTTGATTGGCCAAATAGTCCTAAGATCTTTCTCTCTATCTCTTTCTCCCTCTCTCTTTCTGTCTCTCTCTCTCCCTCCCTCTCCCTCTCTCTCCCTCATATGCTCTTTTAATTTTTAATTTATATTTTTTTATTTTTAATAAGTAGAAACTCTGTATGAAAAATCTTATATTGCTGTCTTATTTTTTATTGTACTTTAAAAATTTTATTAAGTAAAAACTGTGTGAACAAGTCCATGTTGTTACCGTTTTCTTCCTCTCTGCTCCCCTTCCACTGCGGGCCCTCCTCAGTGGGATTGGGGGTATGCTCAGTGGAGTTGAAGGCTGTATGCTGTAGAGTAGCAGTCAGTCATGGGGCAGGGGGCAATGCCTCTTGATATTCTCCCCACCATGGCTCTTACATTCTTTCTGTGCCTTCTTCTGCTAAATTCCCTGATGGTGATGGGTGAGTTTTAAGTCTTCTTTAGCATTGAGCTCTCAAGATCCTCTAGATTACAGTTTTGGGGGTTGTATCGTCAGTGTCACCAGGCTCTGGTTTTCAGAGCTTCCTGTGAGATCTGTGGGAGCAGCTCTCTTGCTCATTCCTCCACTTCCTCCGTAGTTTCCCAGGGGTCTCAGCTGATGTGTCTCTTTACATCAGAAATGCACTGGCAATAAAAAATATGTCTGTAGAGGATTAGAGATGAACTACATAAGCATTTAAAGTATTAATTCTACTTTTTATTTTATGGCTTAAACAAATAGTTTATCCTGTCTGGTTCTCACTGATTTGATTTTTAAATGGGAAAATATTTACTCACGTGTTTTTAAGTTATGGTATTAATGACTGAACAATGAGCTCTGCAGAAACAATATAAGCAAGACAGAAGTCAAATATCAAGTGACTTACTCAACAGGTAAAGACAAAAATAAGAAACTATGTTTTAAGGGAAAATCCCAAAGAACCTACTCTTCTTTAACTTTTTCTGAAATGAAGTCTAGATATTTGTCTTTTTAATATTTTCTTGTTTTTTTTTTTTTTTTTTTTTTTTTTTTTTTTTTTTTTTTTTTTTTTTTTTTTTTTTTTTATTTTTTTTTTT
>PVHP010002030.1:78649-96300 GCA_004024765.1 Zapus hudsonius | reverse complement strand
GAGAGAGAGAGAGAGAGAGAGAGAGAGAGAGAGAGAGAGAGAGCACCAGGGCCACCACCTTGTGGGTCTGGCTTATGTGGGACCTGGGGAATTGAACCCAGGGCCTTAGGCACTGGAGGCAAGTGCCTTAACCGCTGAGCCATCTCTCCAGCCCTCAATGGTATTTTTAAGAGAAACATACAGAACAAGTTTTGGGGTTGAGGAAATCACTACATTTTCATACAGCTTCAAATCGGTCAGTAAGATTAACGGAATGATTTTGCTGAGGAATATGAAAATATGCTGAACTGTTGGCTGAGGTTAATCACTACTAAAAAGGAGATTGTTTAAGAGAGAAGCAGAATAACCACCTACCTCCTTCTGACCAAATGAATTCACACATGTTATTTTATAAACAAAAGGGAAGGGTATGTTTTGTTAGAAGCCCATTAGCAATGTGGTTCTGATACCGCATGGAGCTTTCTTGAAGGGAAGACTGTGGCTTTGTGTGGAGTTTCTTAGCACAAAAAGTGGAACATGAAATGCCAGCATTCACCGTGTGATAGCAAGCTCTTGTCATGGCTGGGTCTGAGCTGACCAGAGGTCCCCTGTCTGCAAACGGTGCCTCCCTTGTCTTTGGTGGAGAGTGGTTTTCCATTCCTTAATCCCCAGAGAGGAAGACTTGCCTAAAAATCATGGAGATGGTGAGGAAATGGATGGGAAGAGATTGGGCACACCAGGGCCTCCTGCCACTGAAAATAAACTCCAGACATATGTGCTACTTTGTGCATCTGGCTTACATGGGTGCTGGGGAATGGAACCCAGGAGGCAGGCTTGTAATTAAGTGCCTTTAACCACAGAGTCACTTCCCCAGACCTAAGAAATACTTTCACATGAAGGTAAAACAGCATTTGAGAGAATTCATCACTGATCAAAGCACAAAACTTCTGTAGGGTGAAAGTATATTATCCCCAAGAGGACACAGGGCAGGAAACAAATAGCTCTTCAAAAGTCTGGTTTAAAAGAAGAAAACACAGAGGCCCTTAAGATCTCAACAATAAAGCAGTCTTAAATCTCACCCACCATGACTCAGGGAACTGAGTAGAAGAGGGGGTGGAAAGAGTGTAAGAGCCATAGTGGGGGAGAATATCCAGAGACATGGCCCCCCTCAGCAACAACACACAAGTGTGTGTGTGGGGGGGAAACCTGGCTGCCTCTTGTGCTACCCATAACCTCCTACCCCAGGAGCCATCCAGTATGCCCACCAAGGAGGATACCCAGTGGGTGGGGTACAGGGAGGAGGGAATTGGGGACATTAACATAATATTTGCTATTACAATGTATGTAATTTTGGACAATAAAAATATCAAATTTTTAAAAAAAGAAGAAAGCCATGATGAAGCGACGCCTTAGATGCTTATAAAACACAAAGAAATAAGAGATATGCTAGATGAACCCCAAATATCAGAAAGGGGTTAATTGTTACGCATTAGAGCAATGAACATTAACACTCCACAAACAAAACGGCTGAAAGAATTGGTGTTGATCAGAATATGATATATGGAGAAACTGGAAGCACCCTTCTGGGCAGATGGCAGTGTGAATATGTAATGTAGTCAACTGTTATTTGTCACTAACCATGAAAGCTAAATATGAACCTTCCTATGTCCCAGCAACTTTACTCTTAGGGAGGAAAACTTCCTTAAGCTCCATGCTGAGGGTTCTGTATTTTTACATGAACTAGATCCAAAACAAACTCTGATCACGTGTACAACAATGAATTAGAACAAATCAATAGCCTAAAAAAAAATCAACAGAACGTTAAGCAAGCAAGCTGAAGATAAAACAAGTGGTTTAAACATAAACAAATGCACAATTTCATCAAGTTAAAATTAAACTACTGGAAATGTGCTTGGTGGATTCCTGAGCAGAGAGGCTGGTGAGTCTTCCGGAGAAAGGTCACCTGAGGGAGAACAGACCTGGCGTTGGGGGCTTAGCCATGGTTAAGAGCAATCCTCATCCAGACAGGGCATGTGGAGAGAAAATGGGCTTCATGTGTATATCTGCCATAGTATATTTTTCTTCTGTGACAAATAGAAGCCAAAATTCCACTAATAAAAGATACATGTCAATTTGAGTTAGTTTTGGACATTTACAATCAACAGTACTAAGAGGTTTTGCAGTAATATGTCAAGATATAATTATGTATGAGAATGCTCACCTAGTATTGGACATATTGGACATTACAGTAAAATGTTGAGAACAGTCCACCAAATTTGATATGTTTTATATTTACAAGGACTATTGATAAAATAATCCCTAAGTAACTCAAATTCACCTTGGATATTTCACTTCCCCAAATTCTAATATTAACTATGATTCTGAAAGATAAAAATATCTGGTCATAGTTCTATGGGATTTTATTACTCCATTACTTGGAAATTTTGAAAACATAAATAAAAACTGTTTCATAAAACAATTAGTGATGCATGTCTCAACACTTATTTATATAACATTTATTATATACCAATTGTGACCAAACAAAAAATGTTGGTTGATTGCATGCCAAATACTCAGTGACATGCTTCAAACATATACACAATCTACAATATAGAAATGTCACTATAAAATTCAACATCTTAAAAAATAGGTTAAATTAAATTAAACATCTTCCAAAATCATTTTCCATTCCAAGTTTTTGTTTTGAATAAACATGTTATTTAAAATAAGCCATCAGAGAGCTCTTTATAGTATTATATCTGATATCATGCATTTTAAGCACAACTGATCTTTAAAAATAGACATTTTAAGCAGCTTTCCAAAATAAATATTGATGAATTTTGTATAAAAATAATTCATTCAATACAAAATACATGGAAATGACTTCATGATGCTTATATAAATGCAATTAACAATATCTCAGCTCTAGTACACTTTGTTGTGTTTTAAATTGCTCCACCACCACTGAGAGAAAGTGAAGCTAGTGGTTCCAGAGATTAACCTTAGTGCATCAGCTAGCTTCCTTTTAGAAACACTCTGCATGTGTTGTAAATGACATGTATAGATTTTCTCACACAATCTAGCTTAGTCATAGTGAAGTAAGCAATTTTAATTTTGTGCTTTAAAATATTAGAGTGGGTATTCTCAGAGATCTTTGCCTATGTAACTATTGAGATAAGTCTTGGAAGGTGGAAATAAAAGAAATTTGTGTTGGAGACTATTGGAATAATTTAGAGGTCTTTCCGCCTCTCCTGTAGGTGACAAAGAATGCATTTGCAATGTATCCACTTAGCAGCATGGTGTCCCATGCTGGGACGTGTGTGCACAACTTCAATTCCTACAGCCTAATGGTTCTCATCTTTTAGCTGTGAAATGGTTACAATCAACATTGCTGAAGCAATGTGATCATGTTTGATATTTGGAAAGAGGGAGTTGGTTCTATTGGGAAAAGATGAGAGGAAATACAAGAATGTCATTGAGTCAAATTATAAATCCTTATTCTGCCAGGAGCTCTCACAAATTGGGGAACTTTATCCAAATGTTTCTAGTGTTAGAAAACTAGATCCCCTGTCAACATGCAGACGATCTAAATGGGACCTGGGGCTCCAAGAGGGGACCCCTGCTCTTAGTAAGATATGCCCCGGGAATATTTTCTTCATGCTTCTTTTACATGGGTTTGTTTCTCATTTAGGAAACAAATAATCCTGCTAACCCTGACAAATGATTTATCTTTCATCTGTTTTAAATTAAAGCCATAGCTCAAGCAATTGTTTCTTTTCATGAAATCCATATTTGAAGAGATTGTGTTGCAATTCGAGGTCTTGAAATGAAAATACTCATTATGTCAGATTTATCAGGGATGTGGGTATATCTTAGAGGTCAGTTCTTGCCAGATTGTGTGAGGTCCTGGGTTCAATCCCTAATCACCAATAAGTAAGTAAATAGATAAAGAAAGAAATACAATGACAATAAAAGGCTAACACATTCAACTCTTGCTCCCTTAAAAAAATATATAGAAGCCCTGGGAGTTACAAGGAGACTATTTTGAAATAAAAACATCCTCTATTTTTCCTAAATTTTGCACAATTCTATTTAGAATTCTATTCTAGTAGCAGGTAATTTTCACAAGGATTAACAAGAACATAGGAATAGTGAGGAAAGGGGAGCCAGAGCTCAAGCACACAGACAGTACAATCTAACTCCACATGCCAGTAGGCCAAATTCTACCAATTCAACCCCCATTTGGAAAATGCCATGGAATGTCAGTATTTCTGAAGTGATTTTACCTTCTGTTTTCAGAGCCAATACTGTGCCAGCACAGTACCTCAGGCTCAGGTTAACGAGAAGTCTCTGAAGTCTTTAACTCAGCTCTGTAGTTCCACAGTGACCCCTGGACTTTGGAATTCATTCCAACTCACACACGACCCTGTGCACCTGTGAACTGATGGTGACATTTTGGTTTCTCTTTCCTACTGTCTTGGGCACTGGAACACAGACAGTGCTGGGTCTTTAGTGGTCAATCTCCAATTTTACACAAAGAGGGACAATTTTATTTATTTATTTACTTGTTTTATTTTTACTTGCAAGGGGGAAGAGAGAAAGAGGGGGAGAGACAGAGAAACAGGCAGAGAGCGTATTGGGTGCACCAAAGCCTCCTGTCACTAACAAACAAACTCCAGATAAAAGCATCACTTTGTGCATCTGGCTTTATATGGGTACTAGGGAATTGAACCCAGGCCATAGGCTTTGCAAGAAAGTGCCTTTAACCACTAAGCAATCTCCATAGCCTCCAACAATTTTAATGTTCTCATTTCAAGACTGTACTTTCAATTAAAGATTTGTATTCAATCAGCATATATTAAAATGATTGGTCATTTTCAACATACAGAATAATTTATTTCAGAGCCAACTGAAAATCAAGGAAGGCAACATGTTCTTATTGTATATTTGCAGAGAACACTGATTGGAAAGTTTCTGTGAGCCCTCTAGCTTTTCCTTGCAGGAGGGTTACCATTTGACTCTGTGGGATATTGAGACATCATAACAATACTTATAAGACAACCTCATTGATCTCTGAATCACAAGTGTGCCTAAGAGGAATAAAGCTTTTTAAATTGGGGTTTGAGGCCATTGTTATTGTTTAGAACTGTTCAAAAAGCTACGACAAGAGTAGGGATGGGATGGGGGGATTTATTTAGGATTATAGTAAAGTCAGCAGAACCCAGTCTCTGATGATGTTGAGCAATGCATAAGCAGATAGTTGACCACTAACGTATTTATTTTAATGATGTTACTATTCTTGGACTTCTTACCTCTTACCATTGAACATCTAAACGTGCATGTTTCCTGACATAATTTGGTATCTAATAGACTGTCTTTGAATTTCCTTTCCATGCCCAAACTGAAATAGATAATAAACTTTCACATTAATTTTAAAGCCAAAGATAAGATCCGTGCTGAAGCCCACATTCAACTTGATTTCTCACCTAGCAATTTCTTCCCTCTTTCTAGATTCTATCTGATTATGAGTCAGGCTTTTTTTTAAATGCATGTCAACTTAAGATTTTAATTCTGTTGCCCACTAACTCTGGAACCTTAGGCAAACTACTTCATTGTCCAGTCCTTAAAAGAAACACAGTAGTCTGAAAGTGTAAGGTCATGTCTTCTCATACAACTACTGAAATAAAGCATTAATTCATCAAAAGGCAGAATGCTCCGTGAGGCAAAGAAACAAAACAAAACAACAACAAAAAAAACCAGTGGGCAAGGAGAAAGACGATTCTAGAGTGCTATGCAGTGATTCCTGGCAATCTATCAGAAAGTGGCCATTTGGTGTCTTTTAAAAAGAGAAAGTTGGCATCACATTCTCATAACTGTGAATGATGTGCTCAGTATACTGATTGCAGGAACAGTTGTTTTAACAGGTGTTTTAGTCCTTTGCCATGGGTCTGCCTTTGGTTGACTTAAAGCATAACCTCTAAGACCAGGTTGAAATTCTCTGCTTACATTCAACATTTAATAAAGTGCCTACTTTAAGCCACACTGTTAGGTAGCACAAAATACAAACACATCACATACTTTCAAAACACATAAATACACCTACTAAGTTTAAATCTGTACGTGGAAGTGTGTGAATTAGTACAACACAAAACAGGGTAAAACAAATTACATCCTTGAAACAACAACTATATTCCATAAATGTTAGTTTGAAGACTTTCTTTTAGGTGTTAGTGTAATACAGAAATCAGTTACTTCTACATGGGTCTAATGTTCAAGAAACATGCTACCTGCTGGCTTTATTCCTAGCTGAAAGCAAGCCCTTCCCAGCATGGTTAGGAGTGTCTACATTGCCTGAATTATGAAGGCCTCCTCACAGGTTTTGAGAGAGGACAGACATCATTAATTTGGACACATTCACTTTGAAACTGGATTTTCCCACACCCATGACAGTAGAGAGTCTAGGATCCACCCAAGGGTTTCTTGAGTTCACACAGTTAAGTCACACATCGTGTTCTCCATTATCTTATGAGTGTGGGTGGAGCAGGTTTGAAACTGAGGCATGTAAGGTACAAAAGTGTTTTTCCCACAAGCCCCTACACTGAAATTGTTTTCTGCAAAGCATGAGCAACTGTCCTGGAGGAACCTGATGTCAGTGAGCAAACAGTGGGCTGGAAATGGGCACAGCCCTCCAGACTCATTAGTCAAAAACACACCACTCTCTCTGTCTTTGATTGAGGTGACCCCTAAATAGCAGACAGACTTTTCACTATGGTTTTCTTCAGGGCAAGTTCCCTCCAGTTCCAAAAGCTCGTCCAATCCCGAGCATGAGAGGTGTGGCGAGCTCATGTTGGGTGGCTGATCCGGTAATATAACAAGCGTCTGGGTCTCTATGTCCCAGGAGCTGCTAGAGGAAGAGTCTTTCAGTGGAGGGTGTTTGGCGGAAAAGCATTTGCTGGCAGCACTGTGTACCAGCCCTTGCTCTCCGTCCGTTTCGCTTGATTTGGAATTGCTGATGAGTGTTGCGTATTTAACTGAGGATTGTTTCTGACACTCATGCTCACAGGTTACCTGGGTGCTCTCAGCCTCGGAGACCTTAGCACAGATGCACTGGTCACTGATACAAAGAGAACCCTTTTCAAGATCTGGAGTGGCCAAAAGAAGCGAGACCATAGTTGCTGGTACCATTTCATCTTTATTTTTCCAGGATGTATCAACACTAATATCTTCTGAAATGGTTTCAGGCTCCAGGAGAAGAGGACCAAATGATCCTGCATGCTTGGTAAAAAGATGCTCAAATGTTTCGGGCTAAAAGAAAAGACACATTTTAATGCTTAATTATGTTGAAATTTTGACTGCATTGCATCATACTTGCAGAAAAGCAAAGTGTATAAGGTTACCAATTAGGGGCATAAGACAACCATAAATTAACTATCAAAAGTCAGAAGGGAAGTGCAGTTTAAGAGTTTAAAAGTCAGACAAGAAAGTGTTAACCCGGAGTTCTAATTTTATGAACATAAATATTTTAACCTCTCCACCTTTTAGTTTCTTCAACTGTAAAAATGAGTTTGACACCTGCTTCATGGTCATGTTGCTTGAAGTCAAAGAGACACATCTGTAAGTGCTTAGCTCTCAATGATAACTGGTTACTGTAGTTGGAAAATGCTATCTGCTGAGAAATTTACTGTTTTATAGTAAAGTATATTTCACATAGTGAAATCTTCATTCCCAAGTTTTTTTTAAAGCCCATTTTGGAATAAAATGAAATGAGTGAAATATGCCCAAAAATAAAACAACAACTATTTTATGAGAAAGGTAAACTAATTGTGTCTATTAAGAACAAACCTGGCTGGCTGTGGTGGTGTGTGACTTTAATCCCATCACTTAGGAGGCAGAGTTAAGAGGATTGCTGAGTTCAAGGCCAGCTTGAGACTACAGAGTGAGTTCCAGGTGTCTAGTGAGACCTTCAAAGCGAGAGAGAGAGAGAAAGAGAGAAAGAGAGAAAGAGAGAGAGAGAGAGAGAGAAACACCAGCCTTTGCTCAGAGAACCTGATTGAGACTACCTGAAAATAAGAACTAATGATACCAATTTGTTGAAGGGAATGATGGTGAAATAGTTAACATATTTGTAAATTCCTTATAAATACAAGATTTCATGTAAAATTTACACCATGGGACATGTGGAATGACGACAAACACACAAGACAAATGTACATCATGGTTTTTATAAGAATAGTGGTTACATCACAGCAAAACTCCTGCCAAACAGCTGCAAATCAATAATCGGTATGCAGAAAGCTCAAGCCATACACTGTAAACACATGAAAAAAATAAATGCAAAATAAAAAATACTGTGGATACATTACATTGAAAAATTAACATAACTGCATAAAAATGTGGTTAGTTCTGTGTCATACATGCAATTAAACTTTTTCTTAGTCTTACAATTTTCAAATTAATAGAATGAGCTCAGATTAATTGCCTCAGATATCGGCATACTCAAATGTTCTTCATAATGGCAAGTATGTTTCATATAAAAATCTACTTAGCACAGTTTCAAGCTCTTAGTTGAACTATACTAGTGATTAAAACTAAAGGAATAAACACACTTAAACACTAAATATAATACTAATGGAATTAAAATACTGAATGACAAATACTGTGTTATTACAAGTTCTTCTGTTAGGCTACTAAATAATGTGTGAAGACAAAACTGGTTCTATTTCCATTTTCTTCCTCACAGAAATCTATATCTTTTATGATTGCCTTCAAATATTTGTTCGTCTACACTTTACCTATGGAATCACTTTAGAACTTAAATGAACTTAGAAATTAAGATCACTAAATAAATGAATTGGATGATATTAATATAAAAATGAAAAATACATACAAATAACACATAGCATGCAGTTGAGCTCATATATGTTCTTCAAATGGCCTGTGTGATGCATTTAATGCTCCCTAAATTTCACAATGGGTAACTAATTGTCTTTAAAAGCCTGTAGATGGAAGACTTTAATAACTAATACTAGGAAATAAAAAAACCTATATATTATTGAAATATATTTTATCTTTGGGTCACAAAAGTTTCCTAAAAGTATGCTTGCTCAAAACTTGTTTTACTATATGGATAAAATTTTTGAAATTTTAGAACAGCCTGGGAACATGTGAAATGTGTATTTCACTGGTAAAAAATTTAAAAAATATATCCTTTCATAATTACGCACTTAGATTTTAGTCAGTGAAGGGTGGAAACAGTCTTCTTATTGTACTAATTTTTTTCAGATATCCAAATTAAAGTATGAATAAAATTTAAATATAAGAGCCCACATGTATCTTAAATTTGAATATTATATGAGTTCATCAATTTGGTTAATTTGAATGTGAGCCGTATACAGCGTGCTAAATTCATACAACTGGAAAAATGTCTTTTTTCAAGCAGAAAAGTCCTGCCCTTGTCATGAGCTATTTGCAAAAGCTCTCTCCCTTGTATCACTGGATCACTGCACACTTCCCTGCCTACCCGAAATCTTGGGTGGCTCAGTGGGAAAAAATCGTTTTAAAATGGATTACCACAAGAAGGCTAAATTGGATGCTGATGTTCTTTTCTGATCTAGTCATCTGACCTGAGAATGTATATCGAGGGACACTGATATGAACTGGATTCCTTCACTGGTCTGTGAGCAGCACAGGTCATAATTTCTGGCTTTGTTTGAACTAAAATAAAAGCTAGAACTTAAACTGATATATTAAAGATAGATAGATAAATGCAAAAAGACACTTAAAAATACCCCCAACACATTAACTTTATAGGCATGAGCATCTACTAAAGAAATCTTAAGTTGGGGATTTTTAAAGTATAAACATAAACTAAATGCCTTTACTACATTTTGGCGTTGGAGTCACTATGCATGCAAAGATATGTGTCAGAAATTGCAATTTGAGAGTTCACCTAATGACAGCTTTGTTTACTATAGTCAATGATGTTTTGACAGCCACAGTCATATTTGTTTTAATGTGTTGTGATCAGGAAAATAAAAAAAGCAAGTCATTTAAACTTTAGATGAGCTGAAAGTCAATCATACATCCATAATGAACTTCATTTAAACCTACATCGTGACCATAATTTACACATCTCTAGGTAAGTTAATCAGATGTAAGTTCTCAAAAGTTCACCCAATTTTTTAAAGATTTTCTCCCCTTCTTCAAAATGTAAAAATCTTCTAATACTCTATGAACTGTTGGAAAGTTGGTACATTGGGTTCATCTGTAGTGGTCATGATTAGACTTCAAAGAATGTCCGTTCTCTGTTTAAATAAAATAAAACAAAATAAAAATCATTCAGATAGCCAAAGATAGAAGATTTCAACCCCAATGCATGGCTTTGGACTATATATATACTCTGTCATGTTACAGTGATGTATCCTTTTGGAAAGGTTTTGAAGTAGGGTGGTATTATGGTTTATACTGTCAACTTGAGAGGGCCAAGAATGACCTAGAAAATGAGCCTATGGGCATGCTTGTAAGGGACTGTCTAGATTAGGGGAACTGAGAGGGGAAGATCCACCTTAACTGTAGGCAGGCAGCATCATTCCAAAAAGGAGAAAACTAACTGAGAATGACATTCACCCCTCTCTGCTTTTTCACCCTGAAAGTGACCAGCTGCTTGGAGCTCTTGCTGCCATGTCTTTCCCCACGTCCCCAATAATGGACTGTAACCTTGAGCCGTAAACCACAGCAAATACAGGTGCCTTCTCTTATTTTCTTAATGGATGCATTAATATCACACTCTTACAGAAAGTTTTAATCACTCTAACAAGGAAAAAATTTAAGATTATCAGAATAGGTAACAGAAAAAAAAAGAGCAGAGTTCTAGAATAAATAAAACGTGGATACAAATCAACTAGTAATACTGAAGTGTTTGGGATAAGAAAGAGTAAAATAATAAAGTGGCAAGAAGAGAAAAAATAATAAAGAGAAACAAGTGTTGAGACAGAGCAGAGCAGAAGCATAGAGCCATCATTGATGGTGGTTGTTCTAAAATCCATTTCTTGAAAAACCTTCTGGTTTAACTGTGTTGCTTTCCAAGGATTAACTCTTGCAAGAGGATTTGGTTAAGGTGTGAGGACAGTTAATGACTTGGTTCTATTTTTCTATCCCAACCATATTTTAATAACACACTGAAATATGGAAACTGGACCTAGATACAAGTAGAAGTCTGTGTTCTTTTGCTTTCTTCTACCATTTGCCAGGACAGTCCTGAGCTGGTGGGTTTCATTTCCTCCTGATTCCTATAACCTGAGGCCACAAGGAGAAAGAACAAAAATCTAGTCTTATTTTAAGAAGATGAAATATAAATTTCTAGACCTACTGTGTATTCAGAACACAGGGCTATGTTGTTTAGAAATAGAACTTCTAACTCAAGCAGGCATCCGGTCTTCCACACTTTCCAAGATGAAGCTAGCCATATCCAGGTGACCCCGACTCATCGGGGTGGAGGTCTGTGATGCAGCCACTCTGAGCACCTGTCTGCAAGTGCAGGGCAGCCTGAGAAATCTAAGACATCTTCGGATCCCAAGGAAAGATCCACTGGGTTTAGCTTTAACCATAAAGTAAGTGCCAGCTCACTTTTTTTTGGGGGGGGGAATGACTTTAATATATACAAAGGAACAGGTTTGGACATGAACGGAAAAGAAAAAAAAAACAATTTAAAATTTATAAATAAATCAGGCATGGGAAAAAATGGGCCGAATCAAATGTAAAACAGGAGGCTGAAAATATTCATTAGGTCAGAAAGATTCAGATGATGAGGATTTAGCAGAAAAAAAATAATAGGCTTTAAAAATGCTAAGGTAAGGCACAAAATATATGATCCAAGTCACAGTTTTTCATACTGTGAAATTTGAAGTAAAAGAAAAACACAGGTATCGAATCCCTATAATACACTCAGATATTGGAAGCATGAAGAGAAAGAACTCTATGGAGAGTGGGCAGACCAAACAGACACGCTGCTCTCCTGCCTCTGGAGATGTTGCCAGAAGAAAGTATGCGAATAATCAGAGATGCTAGTAGAAAATCAGGGGTTCAAGCTCAGTGCAAGACAGTGGAGAAGATTCCAGAAATTCCAGAAATGCACATTGAGGAAGACAGCAAAGTGGGTCCCAGACCAGAACATGCCTCATCTGCAGCAAGGAGAGGGCCAGCCAGGCCTGCTTCCCACCAGTGGTAAGTAAGTGAGGACAGGGCAGATAAACCCAGGAAGTAAGGGGCCCTGAGCACAAGGGAGTATATAAATTCTGCCCAATATGAAAGAGGCTTTATGTAGGTATTACTCCCCCATACTAAAATTGAGAGCTGGTTCTCCAAAGCAACGGAAGAAGAGTCTGGGGGAAAAATAGTCACCCAGGACTGCTTCCTCAGAGCTCATCCCTAGCTGGATACCTGGACCACAGTTCCTGCCCCAATGTGCACCAAGAAGGCTGTCTCTGCCCTAGTATTCATCCTAAAGGATCACCACGCATCTGGGGGGTTCTGAGACATGAAAAGCCAAGAAAAATAAGAAGAAAATATGACACAACATAAAATTCAAGGAAGAGAATTATTCAACAAAAATATTGTAATGGATGTCTCTAGTCAGGTGGAAGAAAATACTTCGTGCAGAAAACCAAGAGATTATTCTGCAGAGTATTTAAGATGTGTAAATCCCATAGTATAGAAAAGTCCAGTGCCTGTGCAGGGAAGAACTGAAGGAAGGCAGCCATGTTTCAGAATATAAGACAGAAACAATGAAACAGCTAACATCCAACAAATACAGATATTAGAGAGGGAGAACCAAAGAAACAAAAGAAATAAGCAAAAAAAAAAAAGGAACTTCTTAGATCAATACGAGACAATTAAAAATCTCTTCAAATGATAACTAAATTACATGAAAGGAATTACCACCTTACACTTAGCACTAAAATATCAGAACATCCAAAAGAGAAAAAAAGGGCAGAAAATAATCATGTGGAACACTGGGCGGGGTGGCACACACCTTTAATCCCAGCACTCTGAGGCAGAGGTAGGAGGATGTTGTGAGTTCAAGGCCACCCTGTGACTGCATAGTGAATTCCAGGTCAGCCTGGGCTTAGAGAAAGACCCTACCTTGAAAAACCAAAAAAAATTCATATGTAACCTATGAAGAATGAAAATCTACTCCCCACATTCCCAGAAGCAACACCAGCTGCTGGATAGGAAGGCAAGAATGGTTTCAGGGCTCTACTGGAGAGAAACCAACATTCCACCAAATTACCAAGCAAGACAGAAGGGAAAGAAGCTACGGCATGCAGAGATAGGGGATCATTCCATGATATAATGAAGAAAAAGAGAAAAGGGAACCTGGGAGCTGTAAGTGGGAAGTAGTGGACAGAACACTGAGTGAGGTCCTACAGCAGGTGTACTGACGTCTAATGAGACTGAGGTGAGAGACAGCTGTTCCGGGAGATAGTGCGCTGGAGCAATGAAGGCAGGGCCTAGAGAAAACAGCATATGCAAAGAAACACACAGGAGGTGAAGGTGATGCGTGGATGGATGGAAACGTACATTCATTAATACATAGGTAAACCATGTATATAAGTAGATGAATAGATGGCAGACACACACTAAATGATAGATAGATAGATAGATAGATAGATAGATAGATAGATAGATAGATAGATAGATAGGTTAGATAACCTAGGAAAATAAATTAAAAGATAAAAACTAAAGTGAAAAGTGGATTCAGCTAAAATCTGGCATGATTTAATCAAGCAGAATGCTTGTAACTTAAATTAAAAAAATATATCATTTAACACTGGAGCCAGAAAGAAAATATAACCACTTGGCCATGCAAAGAACAAATTTTACATTGAAATAACAATGTAAATTCAATTATTGATCTTTCTCTTTTTTACACTAACTCATGTGCAAATTATAGCACAGAACAAGTTATCAATCATGATTTAACTAAAAGTGGAGCTATTATTTTCAGAGACTGAGGCGCAGATGGAGAGCCAGAGATGATAAGAGGGATAATGTAGTTATTTAACAATTTTTAAAAGGGTGAGGTAGCTCTTAAGATAGCCTTGCTTTAGAGAAGAAACCAAAGTTAAAGTAGATTTTCCTGAAGAAGTGACAAAAGAATACATGGGTAAGTGCTGACAGAAGTCTGCAGAGAGCATGCGTCTACACGCCCCTGGAGAAGCAATAGATGACGTTAGAACTATAAAGGTGACCTGCCAGAAGAATGAAAACCGAAATATAAAATTAAAGTGTTGGCACCTGGAGATCGATAGCAGAGGCAGGAGACTGTATTTTCTGATTGCATGGCTGAACCATATACCTCCTTTTCTTTTAAGCCCCTTGGGAAAAAAAGGCAATGCCAGTGCAGGTACCAAAGCAACATCTGCCGCCTGCAGTCCTGGTGTCCAGCACAGAAAAGACAAAGCTGGAGGACATTTACATCTCCGGTGGTGGCAATGGGCTGTGCTCTGTGATAGAGACCAGTCAGGCCCAAGGACGAGCTGACTGAACCCTATGAGAACAGGCAGATCTCAACAGGCAAAGCTGAGATGCCTTGGTTTGAAATGGTGAGCTGACATTAATGACACCTCCAAAGAAGTCCTTCTCTTTAGATGGGAGACAGGGAAGAGAACCAGCAGGACAAAGCTTATCCTCACTTCCCGTTCTAAAAGAAATGAAACCACTTGAAAAACCATAACCTACCTGTTTCAGATTGCCACAAAAGTCAAGGTTTTAAAACAATAAAAGGCTTAAAAATGAAACAAATAGGGACATTTTAAAGATAGCCTGTTAGCATACAGGGTTGTACTTTTATTTATTTTTTTGTGCTGAGGATGGGGCTCAGAGCCTCACACATATTAGACAAGCCCTTTACTATGAGCAATTATAAACCCAAAACCCACATTATTCTATTTTGTTGTATTTATGTCACATAAAAATAGAAAAAAGAAAAAGAAGTATTGTATACAAAAGAAAGCTGATTCTGGAAATTTCTATTGGGAGAATTATCTTTAATCACATATGATATGGCCCTATTGCTATTAGCAATGTCCGGCATTTAGTGCCTTTAAATAAATGTTTTTAGTTTTTTTTAAGAGACCTCAAAATACTAGCTTCAAAATTGTTTCGCCTCTTTGATTTGCATATTTAAATTATTATATATTTTGATCTATTATAAATTAAAGGGAAGGAGAACTTATAAAGTGGAGGGAATTAATTTTAGGAAAATTTTAGGGATTAGGTTGGAGGTCCAGGACTTATATGTACAGGTCACTTTAATAAAAATCAACATTCCTACAAACCATAATTTGAAGAACAAATCCAAGTAAATTTTTATATTAAAAAGCGTTCCTTAAAAATTGCTGCATTTGAATTGCTGCTTAAAACAATGGACTCACACGGTCTGTGTGCTTTGCAGCGTGTCTTGCTGGGGGTGTGTTTATTCCTTCGTTTTAGAATTGGACATATCACGTTTTGTTCTTCCATGTAGCATTTGAAGGCCATTTGTATGTTTTCCAACTGTTGACTACTTTGAATAATTCTTAGATGAATGCTCATGTACACATTTCCAGGTGTATAAAGTGATTCACTTTCTTTTCAGAAGGACTGCACTAATTCTGCAGTCCCAGCAGCACTATGACAGTCCCAGCTCATCCACATTTGCTCCTGCGTCTGTCTGTCTGTCATTTTAATAATGACCGTCTCACCAGGTGTGAAGTAGTGCCTTGTGTTGCTGACTTGCAATTCCCTACGATTATCTAGGGGTACTGAGCATATGGTCATTCCTAAGCACAAATGGTTATTTAAATATCATCTTGGGCAGGGCATGGTGGCGCACACCTTTAATCCCAGCACTCGGGAGGCAGAGGTAAGAGGATCACCATGAGTTCAAGGCCAGCCTGAGACTACATAGTGAATTCTGGGTCAGCCTGGGCTAGAGCGAGACCCTATCTCAAAAAAACTAAAAAAATAAAAATAAAAATAAATAAATATCATCTTGGAAAACTCAGTTAGATCCCTTGCTCATTTTTTATTGTGTGAAAACGTATATAACATAAAATTTACCATCTCAACTATCTGGAAGTGTGCCATCCAGAGCACATGAACCACCTTGTTGATACGGAATTGATGGCAAGGGTTTGAACCCAGGTTTTTATATGTATAGGCAGGTGGTCGGGACCAGGTATTGAGTCATTCTCAGCCTGTCTTGTCATAAACAAAAAACATAGGATTCAGAGCTGGAGAGATGGCTCAGCGGTGAAGCGTGTTGCTTGAGCAATCACGAGGGTCTGAGACAACCTGAATTCAAATCTCCAGAACACATATAACCAGCTGGCAGTGACCACACACATCTGAGCCTCTAGTCCTACAGATAGAGGAGACTGGAAAATCAAGGAGCCTGCAAACAGCACACTTCAGAATCAGTGAGTGCCTCCATTGCAAGGAAAAAAACAGGTCAATGATGAAAGGGGCCACCTATGTCCCCTTCCAGCCACTGCAAATGAGCCCATGGATGCCTCAAATGGACACAGAGGGCACCGCACCAGCACATATACATGCATATGCCACACCACACATACTATGCACATGCAAAATAAAAAATAAAATAAAATAACCACTGGACTCTTACATATATAAAAGAATAAGTAAGTATAAACACACAGGACAGATGGTAAACTTGCCTTTTTTTCTTTAACAATATTTTAATTATTTGGGAGATTAACATGACTAGACATAAAAGTGAATTTTTTTCTCTTTTTAGAAAGAAAGTTTTGCTTTGATAGCATTAGACCTAGACAGGGCCTCACACATACTAGGCATCTGCTCTATGACTGTGCCATAATCCCATTCGTTTTCAAAAGAATTTTATAATTAATAAACATTTTGAAATTATGTTCTTTACTTTTCAAATCTTTCCATTATATTAAAAAACGTTTATTCTTTACCGGACCTTTGTTAAGCCCTAGTGAGAAATTAAACATCTGTGATGAAATGTCCTTAAAATACATGAGAGTAAAATATTTGCAAAGGTTAAAAAGCAATCTCTTACAACTGAGAATGTTAACAATGTACTGCATCTTAAAAATTCTTCACCTGGATTTACCAGAATCTGGAATTGTATGTGAGCTCTGGTAGATGAACTGTGAAGTTCATCATTGTGCTCAGCCTCAGGCAGGGTGACTGGGGACACTGTCCCTTCAGTAGTTCCCTTGTATAAGGCATTTTCTAGAAAAGGGCAAATATCTATTTGGTGCAGGTTTAAACTGCATTTTCCTAAAGTAGGTCTAGTCGTTTCCTTGTCCCAGTAAAACTTAAAAGTCATTTTCACAGTAGTTCAAAGGTGAAGTATCAAAGATCAACATTAGACAGAGGCAAGGAGGTGGAGGAGAGAAAGAGAGGAGGGAGGGAGGGAGGGAGGGAGGGAGGGAGAGAGAGAGAGAGAGAGAGAGAGAGAGAGAGAGAGAGAGAGAGAGAGAGAGAGAGAGAGAATTTGCTTCACTTTAAGAGGCAGTATGGTGACCATTGCCTGAACTGATACATACTGATTGAGTAAAATTGTACAGTTTTATTTAGATAGGCATGTAGTTATTTTGATAAGTCCTTTGTGTTTAAGAAACAAATCTACTACTCTGTCT
>PVHP010002030.1:0-78549 GCA_004024765.1 Zapus hudsonius | reverse complement strand
AGAGAGAGAGAGAGAGAGAGAGAGAGAGAGAGAGAGAGAGAGAGAGAGAATTTGCTTCACTTTAAGAGGCAGTATGGTGACCATTGCCTGAACTGATACATACTGATTGAGTAAAATTGTACAGTTTTATTTAGATAGGCATGTAGTTATTTTGATAAGTCCTTTGTGTTTAAGAAACAAATCTACTACTCTGTCTCCCAGGTTGAGAATGGGCTTTGCTCCTTCCTATTTCATGGCTTAGTATTAGCAGATGGCCTTGTCAGGGGTCAACACCTCCACAACAAAGCCTAGTTAAGGACTATCATCCAGATCTTGCTCAAATGTCCCTCCCTCCCTTCTTCCCTCAATCCTTCCCTCCCTCTGCCCCTATCTTCTTTCCTTCTTTAACATTTTTTTTGACAAAGTCTCCCATCATGCTGCTTTACAAAGCTCTGTGAAACTCTGGCTGACCTTGAACCCAAGATCTCCTTTCCTCAGCCTCCCAAGAGCAAAGATTAGGATTACAGGTGTGCCCGATGCCCTCCCTTATCAAATGTCTCTCTCCTAACTGGACCTGCACATGCCCACCCCACACTCTAAGCCAGGTCCCCACATCGTAGGTTCTTAGAACATAATAGATTATAATTGCAAAGTTACTTTTGTGAAAAAAAGGTCAGGGCACATCTTCCCCAACCAACTGTACACTCCAGGAACATACAGTTCCCAATATAAATAACCCCAAGACATAGCAAAGTGGTATAGGAGAGGTATTTGGTAATAGTATAAATGATTGAAATTCATGAATGAATGAAAAAGATGAAAAATTTTCAGAAAGCAAAAGGGGCCAAGTTCTTATTCTTTCAACCCAGCTACTCTTCTCTGACCCCACTATCTTATATCTAATATTGGAAGAATTTCTTTAAAAGCCATTCTCCTCGATTTTACTAACAGTCGAACTTTATGTCTAAATCGTCACTATGTGCTTATGCACAGATGGCATAGATATTCATCCGAAGTTTCCTGTGACTACAAAGAATGTTACTCTATGAATTCGGAAAGGAAAAGAAAGAGGGATAAATACTTTGTTAATTGAAAACAATTCAGCCAGATCTACCTCAAATGTCTCTCTCTCCCTTCTTCCCTCAATCCTTTCCTCCCTCTGTTCCTGTCTTCCTTGCTCCTGTTCCCATTTTTATGGGTTTTTTTTTGACAGTCTCATTATCATGCTGCTTCCTATCAGGAGCTCTATGAAGTCAGAAGCAATTGCTTAGCTGAGAAGTCAGGAGGGATATGGCTACAGCCAGGTACAACAGCTTCCATCAAATGAATGATTATAAACAAAGATACAGTGTTGCCCCTTGGGAACAGAGGGCACTGTTTCATCTGATGAAAGAGTAGGCCTCCTTCTTCGGACTGTTCACCATGTGTGAAATAACAACTTGCTCATCCATCCATCGATAAGCTAGAAAGCAGTGTTCTGTTAACTGCAAATCATAAGCCATTTGAATCTTGTGAAATCCATTTAGTGGGTTGCAAATAGCATTTTAAATGAAAGGGAAGTTTTTAAACATCCTATTTATTCTGTCTTAAGCAAGTGCTATAACTGTTTAGCTCATCTTTGGAATCTTTTTCCTCATCTCGGTCTGTGCTATGCTGGAAGGCAGAATGTTTCTTACTCTGGGCATAGCAATATATTGAAAGTAAGTGCTATCCAGAAGAGCAACTATTTGAATAGGCTCCAAATCCTGGCTCTAAAATAAATTACCAAGCCGGTATAAGTCTTATTTTTCTCTTATATAAAATGACAGCCATGTTACTCTTCCCAGAAGTAACTAAAAGGCATTAATAATCTATAAGATATAACTATGAAAAGTAATAATATAGAAGAATATTAACTGATAGTTATTGAGACACTTCTACCTTCTAAGTACCAGCTTCCTTAATCTCTAAAACAATCCAATAATATGATGGCTCACTTTAACCTCATTTACATGTGAGGAAACCATGACATGGAGAGGGGAATCTTCTAAATCTCCAGCAGTCATTTCATGAATGATTTAAAATTATGCAGGTAGCCCGAGAAGCTCCTGAATGGACAGGAGAGAGTCCTTGCACTCAGAGCATTAGCCATGGACACCATCAAGAAAACGCTCTAGGAACTTAAATGGGACAAATATTCTTCTGAACTCTATTCGTTCAATGAATGTTTGGGGGCAGAAGGTGAGAGTTCTGCTGAGACGGAAGGAAAGTAATAGTGAAGACACAGTCAAGGCCCAGGGGCAGGCAGACTGCTGACACTTAGGTGATAACCAATGGAAACCTGGAAGACTCTTCATGAATTCATAGTGATAAAGATGTGCTCACTGGTTTTTAAAATTGAAGACTTTAAGATGAAGATTGAATTTAATTTTTCCAGTTTTATGGGTGGAATGTCAACCTTGTTTCAAGGGAAATTATAGGAACGGATAAAAAAATCCATAAAACTAGAGTTTTCTGAAAAATTCAATTATAAAAATAAGTTTAAATTATTTTCTTAGAGTTGACTATTTCATAAGTGCGTTTGCTTGAACAGAGGTATTTGCTTCACTGTAGTAAGTGTACCCTTCAGACTGTAGTATTTGAGGGTAAGAGTGTGTACTTTTAAGTCAATTTAAATAATTGTGAATATTAAATAGTAGAGATGTTGATTCTAAGCCTTTTGCCTAAAGGCAATCAGCTTATACTAGCCAAGTGCTCTCAAATAACTATTCTCCATTTACCTCTAATATTCTAGCATTTATTTTATTATGTACCACAACCAGAAGAAAGATATGTATACTACCAACTCCCATATGATAAACTATTAAATTCTGTCTCCTCATGTCATATCCCTACACCCTGCTAATCCTAAGAATGTGTAATAAATAGACTCATTAAAATTAACTGAATAAATGTTTAAAGACCTCAAAGTCATATGATCTCAAAAGTACAATCGTGTCTATTGTGGGTTAAAAATATTCAAAAAGTGACCTTCTGAAAGTTAAGCCCTTGTGCCCAGGAACACTTCTTGGGATTTGGAACATCTTCCCAAAACAGCTTTTTCATCCTGTCAAGGAAAAAAAAAGCATTGTGATTACAGAAACATGCTCATATCAAAAACCCTAACAGGGGCTGGAGAAATGGCTCAGTGGTTAAGGCACTTGTCTCCAGTGCCTAAGGCCTCAGGTTCAATTCCCCAGGACCCAGACCCACAATACAATATATATATATATATATATATATATATGTTTGAAAATGAATAAAATAGGTTAAAAAAAACCCTAACAGATGGTGAACACACAAAATTGACCTGAGTCCCCTGAGCCAGTTCCAGCTCAGGAGGACCAGATCCACTTTTACATTCCATCACAGAAACCATTCCACTAAGTTAATACCCGATATCCTAACAAAAACAGCCCCCTATCATACTGAAAGCTGTGTTCCAGGCACTGGGTGAAATATCTTGTATAGGTTTCTTCTGAAAATAAAATACTAAAGATGGTCATCACGTAGGTGTCGGAAACATGCCCACTTGATTTGGACCATCCACTCACCTAAAATACAGAATCAGATTCTAAGGTTTTCCCTCCCTCCTTTTTGGGAGAAAACAAAAGTTTCTATAGATATTTGTTATGGGTCAAATAACCTCACGGATCTGGGAGCCACAGCACAGAGCAATGGGGTACCCCCAGAAGGATCCTGGGAGCTCAAGACCATTTGTCTGACAAGCCAGTCTTCTGGGGCCCTGCAGTAGCCTAGTCTGAGAAGCAGACACTGCACAGCATCCTCTTGAAAGTCCTGTGAGTGCTACCCTCATCCCAAACTGTAAGGCTCAGAAAGCCGTTTAGACCAAACCCAGGAACACCGTCCTGGATCTCCTCTTTATAAGCTGGCTGATTCGCAAATGCAGATACAAGAAAAAAAAATTTTAAGCTGAATTCTGCCTTGAGCTTTATGTTTTCCTATCAAGATGGAAAATCATTTCCTGGAAATGAGCTTTTTGTGTGTGTTATCTTCACTGTGTTTTAAATACCTGTAAAAGCACTTAGGAATGAAAGTTTCACTTTCATTAATATTATGAGTTGGGTTTTAAGTCGAGGCTTAAATATGCTTAAGAGTTTTTACAATAAAGATTCTTATATCAAGTGCAATACCTTTGATGTGATATTAACAGTGTTCCGAGCAGTAAGACAGAAGAGGAAATAATTATTGGCACCGTCACATATAGACTTGTGTCGTTTTGCTGATTTTCACCTGAGAAGGAAATGCAATCCACACAACTCAGAAACTGAAGTTAACAGTTTATTCTATATAATAAATTATAGTACACCTTTCTGATTCCTTCAAAAACACAAAAATAGAGAAAGAGGGAAATAAAACTAGGCTGTGTCTAAATCATTTTGACTAGCATTATACTTGAATTAAGCAAAGCTCTTTTTAAATTTATCTACTTGCCAAGGACCTCCATCTGACCACGTTTAAATTATGAGTCAAAATGCAAATTCAAATTGCTATGGTCAGCTCATTACCTGCATGGAGAACCCTCTGGACACCACCGACAATCATTATCTCATCTGCTCCAGAGAGGCTGGGCTTCCAAAAGCACCAACTTACTCCTCTGGTCTTTCACAGACTACTTCTGAGCCTGGCACATTCTTGCCTTCTATCCTCAAAGTTTTGCCCAAATATCAGCTCATAGAAAGACCATTTCTAGCCATCTTGGCTTTAACACCACATTTTAACTCTACCCCTTCCCCTGCCTTCCTACCTGACATCATCTTATATGATGTACTATTGTCCAACATCCCCTTGATAGTAATGGAACCGAAGTTCCAGGATGGCAGACAAGCTCAATAATAATAAATACTGTTTATTCTAAAATCAAATAAAATGTTTCTCTTTTGAAACTCTACTATTGAGTCGCTTGCATTTTGAAGACAACTTAAGAAAGAATAACAAAATCATCATATTGGTAAGGGCAGTAAGAAGTTGCCCAGTAAATTTAACTCCACAACTTTCCAGTTTCAGTTTTTAGAAACAAAAATTCCTTTGAACCACCCAATCACACATGTGCGTAAAACTCTCAACTCTTCCCCGGTTCTATCAGAAAAAGAATGGCCCAATGAAAAGAGCACAGCTTATGAATGAGAAACACATGAAGAGGGAAAATGAAATAAAAATGAGCCCCTACCTTTGGTGAAACCATTAATTATCTTGGGTTTTCCTACTCCTTCCACAAAGATCGGGTAAAGACTGAACTGATATTCCTCAATGGGGATAAAATGATCTGAGGAGAAAAAAAATACAGTAAAATGAATTGAACCAGGGTATAAAAATTAGTTATGCTTCTAAACATTAGAAATCAATAGCTATTTGTGGATTGATTTAACTAAAGGAATTTCAAAGCTAACTTACACACTCCAAATTCTCTATTGGTGATGCTAATTTTCAAAAAATCTTCCCTAGATATAGACAACTGCAATTATGCAAAGGTACATGCTAACCATCACTAGTTTGTTCAAGTTCAAGGCACATGCCCTCCTCTTTCCCTCCCTTCCTTTTCTAATACAGTATTTTCTCCCTTATTCCCTTATCCTTAAAGTAGGCAATATTCCCTTCATATTTGGATTTAGCTTACTTAGTTTCCTCATTCAAGATGGCTGGGAAGAAAAGTCATAAAATTCTATGCAAAAAAAAAAACTACTTGGGGATGGAAACCAAGAGTTCTCTGCAATATCTGGGGGTCTTGAAACTTTGGAGACTGACCATCTGTCTAGCAACGTTCAAGATGAAACTGGCAGTGATTCTCACAAATGCTAACAATGCATGACTATTGGTCTGGAAGAGGTAGATTCTATGAAGCCCAAAGTCTTCAATCCACTGCCATAAAGACAAACACAAGGGAAACCATCTAGACAACAGTACAATGAACTCGGTTTCCCATCAATGACTCATATATAAGCTAAAGTCTGGGATGGATAAAAGCCTGTGTTCTGTAATGCCAGTGTGGCCCTCAGCTCCCTTGCTTAAACACCTTAATTCTCACTTGACTCAAAGATGCTATTTCAGTACAAGTAGATTTTGTGTTCTGCTCACCTCGCAGGGTAACTGGCCACCCTGTGAGAGACTACACTGGCCTAGGTCTTCACGCCTACTATCCTCAGACCTTAGGTCCAGCCTTCCCACTCTCTAAAAGTGACATTCTGACAGAGTACACAAAAGCTGGAAGCAGCCTAATCTCAAATAAATAACTGAGAAATAACCAAGCTGAGAATAAAACATTGTATACCGGGAGAAAAGCTTGGAGAGAAAGTATACGACATCTGATTGCATCTGTGTGAAATATTAAAGAGGAAAAGTGATCAAAAGAAATACAATGAAATGTTTTGATAAGACGATAGGGATTATAAGTATTAAGATAGTAGTGTGTGGGGCTGGAGAGATGGCACATCAGTTAAAGGCACTTGCTTGCTTGCAAGGCCTGATGACCTGGTTGGGTCTCCCAGTACCCACATAAAGTCAGATGCATAAAATGGCACATGCATCTGGAATCGGTTTGCAGTGGTAAGAAGCCCTTGTGTACCCATTCTCTCTCTCATCTCTCTCTCTGCTTGCAAATAAATAAATAATAGATTACTTAAAATAAAAAATATGGCAGCATGTATCATCTACCATATTTTGGGGGATTTCATTAACTGGCTTAATTATTTAAATTAATAATTTATATTTTCATTATAACCCATGAGAGAAACTTATTAAAATTCCATAAACTTACCATGAATATAATACTTCTTAACAGAGGAAGGGATTTTAAGCCATTTAATTTCATCATCTTCATTAAGATTCTTCCATTCAATAATTAAGTACATCAGATTGTAGTCACTGGGTGACAGAGTCCAGGAAAGAATCACACAGCTGCTGCTCAGAGGGTAAGCGCTGAGGGACTGCACTGCAGGCACTGAGGGAAAGAGAACCACATTCCTTCTGAAACTCAAAGGCAATGAAAAGTGACCAAGAGCCCTGAGGAACTTACAGCCTTTCACAAGCAGGTGCCTTTAACCACTGAGCCATCTTCCCAGCCTCTCTCACAACCTTTTGGAGAAGGGGAGAAGGCAGAGAAAGCAGACAACCAATATAAATGCAATAACGATTTTTGTACTATGAAAGCCGCCTATCAGAGAAATACAGGAATCTATCTATACTCTAGAGGAGAAAAGTGATTCTACCTAAAATCTACAAAGAATTTTGATGGTTAGTTGAAATTTTTCTCAACTGGAACTTCACACTGGCTTATTAATCATCCTCTCCAATTCTGGCTGAGCTCTTCTCTCCCACTGTTGAAGCATTCCCCCACCCACCCAAACAGAGTCCCATTAAAACCCTCCAGTGGATTTCCACCCCTAAAGAGACCATTCCTTTCATACCTCTAAGGCCCCAAGGGGCAAGTCTCAGGCCTCTGCCATTTCTGTGGCCTGGAAGGAAAGAAGCTACCTGGTCTTCCTTCATTTCTTCTTTGTGCTGTAGATACTCGGCCATTCTAGGCCCTGCGGAAGCTAATGCCCTGCAAACTCCAAACATTTGGGGAAATTTCATTTCTACTCAGTATACTTTCCTCAATATGACTTCTCTATCTTCAACGCAAGGTCAAGTCACTTTCTCTTTCCTTTCATAAAATTCTATTCCTTTTCTGAGAAACTCGTCTCCGTTTATAGACATTCACTTGTCTGATTATTTGATTGCTATCTGTCTCGCCTAAGACACTGTGCAGAGTGCAGCTAGTATAGGTTTTACTGCCACTAAGCATATTGAAGAACTCAACAAGCATTTCTGGGACATATTTGTTGGGAGAATTAAAGTGTGAAACATTGTACAGAATGTTATGCAACTTACAGGAAACTTAAACTATAAATTCAAGAGTAGTCATAATACCAGACAGAACATAAAATATCTTAAGAACTGTAGAAAGCGCTCCAAGATTTGAAGAGACAACACATATACAAATAATAAGCAAAAACTTCATGGAGGACCCAACACTTGGAAAAGGAAATTGGTAGCAATACAGGAAATTTCTATTCTCCATTTAAAGTATAGACTTTGAATATGTAATCTAGATTAGAAAGACCTATCAAAAGTGGCTTTCAGGACTATGGATGTGGTCCAGTTGGTAGAGTGCTCTGCCCAGCATGGAAGAAGCTCTGGGTTCAATCCCCAGCACTGCATAAAACTGGGTGTGGTGGCCCACACCTGTAACCGCAGAGATTGGGAGGTAGAGGCAGGAGGATCAGTCAGAAGTTCAAGGTCATCCTTGGCTATATAAGTTTAAGACCAGCTTCATGATACATGAGAATCTGTCTGAAGATGCAGAAAGCCTGTGCAGTGGTTCAATGTCTGTAATCCTAGCTACTCCAGAGGCTGAGGCAGAAGGATCACTTGAGTCCAGGAGTTATGGGCTAAAGAGCACTATGCTAATCATGTGCTCCTCACTAAGTTTCACTCAATAAGGTCACTTTCTGGGAGCAGGGAGAGCGCTAGGTTGCCTAATGAGGGGTTAATTGGCCCAGGTGGGAAACGTAGCAGGTTAAAACTTCTGTGCTGATCAAAATGCAAGAAGGAAGGAAGGCTGGAGGAAAGGAGGAATAAAGGGAGGGTAGGAAGGCCCATGAAAGAAACAAACAAAAGCAGACTGACACTCAATACTCTGAATATTCAAATATATTAAAAAGGGTTCACCACTCACATTAAATAAACTCACAATAATTTTCAAGATTCAACAATTAACCTGAATCTGTACAGCATGTCATATTAGTACTAAAATATATAGCATTTTATATATAAACTGTCACTACACTAGTACAGACTTATATATCAGTATACTATTTAAAATATCTTACACTACATAATATATTTAGAGTATGTTATCTATGAGTTCTATTTATATTTAAGATTCTACATAGCTTATTTTTACACACACACACACACACACACACACACACACACACGCACGCACACACACACGTGACCCATAACCTCCATGGTGCCAAAAGATTTAAGTATTAAACTTACTAGAATATCCTCAATTTTATAATTTAATTTCCAGAAGGTTCTACCATATGAACATCATCACTGCACAAAACGCTTTTGTTATTTTTCCGACAAAGAGATGAAAGATGAAAACAACTCCCAGACTGTGCAAAATAGGATTGAGAGAGAAAGAGCTATGTAATTAATGGGGCAATGGATTACTGCTCTGTGTCTCTTTTTACCTTTGCTCATGGGCCATGAGAACGTGAGATTAAAATTTTCAGAGGAAGCACCAATTGAATTGATGGCCAGAACCGTGACAGTGTGTGCTTGCTCTGTCCACAGGAAAGTGAAGCTGGTGTGATTTCCCACATCTTCTGACCATGTTCCATTGTGGGAAGTATGATGCTTGACCACATAGCTCGTCACACTGCACAGTGAGTCATTTTTCATCAGGGGCTGTAGTAAACATAAAAATTGATTAGTTTATGAACCGCAGTTCTTTTTATACCAACTGAGCTCATGGAGTTCTTATTATACATTTCCCAGTAGGGGCAGGAGCAAGACCGGGGCAGGCACAGCTATTACAGTGCTGAAGGATTGGGGATGGGAGAGGGAACACTACCTTCAAGCACAGTAAACATGAACGTATCTGGGTAAGTCTACAGCACAGGAAACTCATTTCCCCTCTTTTTTTTTTAAGATGCAGAGAACAAGTCCCTTCAAGGTAATGAAGTAAGAGCACAAGTAGAACTTTTTTTTTCATGAAGTTTATTCTAATTTTAAAGAAAGATTGACAAGGAAGGGTTTCATCTAACAAGCCAAGATTAATGCTCAGATTCAGTAAAGAAACAGGAAAAGA
This sequence comes from Zapus hudsonius, assembly GCA_004024765.1. Classification (NCBI taxonomy): domain Eukaryota; kingdom Metazoa; phylum Chordata; class Mammalia; order Rodentia; family Dipodidae; genus Zapus; species Zapus hudsonius. Next base: position 68,669 of record PVHP010002030.1, on the reverse strand, counting down.
CGAAGATATTTACCATCTCTTATTGAATCTTAGTAAAATCTGTCATTGTTCCCCTCGTTATGATGGAAGTTTATTGAGGTAGGAATATTTTTCAAAGTTTAACAAACAACAGAAGATATTGAGACTGTATATATGGCCAAAGCATTTCTGTCCTGGAGATCTCATCAAGAAAACAAATGCTGGAGAGAATGTGGGAATGAGAAACCTTTATTATTGTTGCTGGGGTGGAAACTGATAGATAGAGTCGATATGGAAATCAGTATGGAGGATCTTCAAGAAGATAAAAATATACCTATCATCTGGCCCAGCCATTCCACTCCTGGGCCTGTACCCAAAGGACTCCATGTCCTTACGTAAATGAAATTTCATATCCACGTTCGCTGCTGTTCTAGTCCCAATAGGTAGGAAATGGAATCAGCTTAGATGTCCATCAACTGATGAACAGATACTGAAGATATGGTACACATACACACAGACACACACATCACACACACAATGATGTTTTCTTCAGCTATAAGTAAAAATGAAATTATGAAATATACAGTCAAAGTAATAGAGCTTCAAAAGATACTGCATGAGGTAACCCAGACTAAAAAGACAAACGTTGCATGTCTTCTCTTATAAGCTGACTTTGGCTGTGAATTTTCAGATTTGTATGTTTAACTTGGAGTATCTGTAGAACCAGGAACATAGAAAGGTGTGCAGAGAGACCCTTCAGGGGATTAGCAGAACAAAAGGGATATCGAAGTAACAGGGGGAGGATACTGGGGAAGGAGAGGGGGATGGATGAGAGAAGAGAGGAGTGATCAAAATTTAAGACCCATGAAAAAGCCATATGGAAATCTACTGCATTATAAACCAATTAAATATAATGAACAATAAGAGAATGGTCAGAGGTACCTGCACAGATAGATAACGATGCTCCAGAAGCTGTGGATTATTAATTAAATGACAATAACAATGCCAGGCGTGAGATCCCTCCCTATGAGGTCAGGGAGGGCCCAGATGTCCCCAGAACAATCCAGGCTATTACCAAGGCTTTTGGCTGCACACCAGAACTGAACAATAAGAACCTCCTGCTGCAGACTCTGTACCTATGACTGCAGGATGTAAGAAATCCAACTGGAAACGAACTCAAAACTCCTCCCTAATAGTTAACTTTGCTCTGCAGGCTGCTGGGGGAGAAAAGCCATCAGGGACTCACCCAGAATTCTGGATTCAGGATTCTGAGGGCTTCGATACTGCCATGACAGGCAAGACGTGGCCGTGACTGTTATGGTAGTTACGAACCACTTTCTGACTGGATTTGAGGCCTGCTTCACAGGAGGGAATTTATACCTGAGACTAAGAACCGGATCCAAAGCCCACAGCTGTAGAGGCCATGGGCACCTCTGTTAAACTGTCTTAAAGTTAGTTATTTGATACTCACAGAGCGTGCAACTCTCAGCTTTGGACAGAAAAGCTTTGTGTTTTCCCACTGACCTCCACAGAGTCTGACAACTCATCGAAATGATGAAAGCAAGTGATGGCTGGTTGCTCACATGGGACATCTCCATCTTCTTCCCCTCTGGTTCAGGGGACATCACAGAAGTGGGAGTGAAAAGGATGTCAGAGCTAGAGGGTGAGGGGAAGGCTGTGGAACTTTCTGGTCTTGACTTTACATTCGCCATTGCACCCATGGCCTCAGAGCAGCTCTAGTTACTTGGACAAGACAGGATCGGTCAACATTCTGTCAAGGATTAGGGGAGGGAGGACTTAGGAAGCCATAACCCTCCCTGAAGATCTACTGGCACCTAATGGTTGTGGCGAGAGGAAGAGTATATTCAGGAGGGGGACGGGACAAGGGAGGGTAATAAAGAGTATATAATCAAATTATGTATGTATGAAATTGTCAAAGAACAATTTTTTTTCCCACTGAGATGCTTGTAAGTCAAAAAGGACCGAGAAAAAGAAACACATATACTTGCAACCTTTTAGTGTCTGAAACTCACGGGTAGGTTGGAAATTAAATGTTAGCAGCCATAGCAAGAAAACAGTATTTTGAAACCATTCAAAATTTGCATTTTCTCTGAAAAATCCATAGCATTTTTCACATGCAAATGTTTTTGCAATCATCAAGTAAAAAAAAAAATAAAGGTAAATTTCCCATTCTGTTATTTCAAGATGCCCATCTTGTATATTTACTGCCCCAGCCATAAAATTAGCACCCAAAAATCCAGTTTCATTTTACTAGATGACAGAATTAGAGACAAGTCTGGGTATGCTCCTTCCTCCTGAAGCATCATTGCTGTTAGGTCCCGTTAGCTGACAATTAAGGATATACATGTGCCTACAAACCAACCCCTGTAAGTGCACAGATCTCTAACTCAGTTTGTACTGATCTCCACCTCTAATCTGTGACATCGTGACCACCTTGTCTAGGATCCTCCAATACAATAAGGAGTCCCTGTGTTCCACCACCCCACCATTCGTTACCATAATTCCCCCATTCCAGGATCTATAAAAAGTGGTATCTTAACTGTTAGCCTACATCTCTGTGAGAAATACGTGACTATGCACAGTGTTAAGTAGCTTCTTTCAACTTTCTTGAACAAAAAAATTAATTTATTCATTCTCATAGATGGAGTAATATCTCATTGTTGTTTTACTTGGTAATTCCTTAATGACAAATAATGTTGAATATCTTTAGGATATGCTCATTTGCCTTAAGTAGACATAGTTGCTTAGATATTTCAGTTATCTGGCTTTTATTCTGGTCATTTGTTTCTTACTGTAAAAGCTTAAGAGTTCTAAGTATAATGATATTTTCATTCTCTTGACAGTGTTCCCCAAACCATATATATTTTTTATTTTAATGGAAGAGTTCAACTGAAAAACACTTAAAAGCCTAGCACAGAACCTACAATGATGAAAGCATGTCAAAGGGCCATGAGTGAATTAAAAGAGTTTCTAATGATTGAAGTAAGAAAATGTGAACAACAAGATAGTCTAGGTGGAACATGTCTACTCTGAAAATATGGTAGCCAAAATGCTCTGAAATCCAAGACTTTTCATGTGATAGCATGATACTAAAAAAAATAAAGATTTTGGGACATTTTAAATTTCAGATAGTTAGACTAGAGATGCGCACATGGTAAAGAATATGCAAGTATTCCAAAATCCCAAATCTGAAACACTTCTGGTCCCTGATATTCCAGGTAAAACATGCTCAGCCTGTATTAGATTACAACCCAAAGCATAACATAAATATTCATGGTCCACACTGATATAACTAATTTAATAAATATGAGAGAACAGAAAGTCTATCATGAAAGAGAATTCTTAATAATCTGTGTAGATTCTACAACCACAGGAGGAGACACATAACTCCCAAACCTCAAGCCAGGGCTACTCACAGTAGCCTTCCAAACTGCACAATATGGAAGGTAGGAAAACTCAAGTAATTCTACGGTGGGAAAGCAGACCACAGCCCTCTCAGCAAGATGTCGCTCTGATGGCATGTTGGTAGTGTGCAGCCTTAATATAAAATGATAAAATGGTGCTTTCTGTCTGTGGTTTTCCTCCCCCAAACACCTAACATTAATCTAATCATGAGAAAACAATAGACAAAGCCATTTGAGAGAGGTTCCACCAAGCTACTCAAATGTCAGTTCAGCAAAAACAAAGTCTAAGAACCCTCCACTACAAGGAGGAGCCTGAAGAGACACAGGATTGCTGATAGAATGTTCTCTCCTGGACTGATCCCAGGGCAGCAAAAAGACAGCATTGGGTACAACCCAAGGAAACTTGACTTCAAATTAGTTATGAACTTTACTTATTAATTGTAACTAATGCATCGTGTTAATATAAGATGTTATTAATAGAGACAACTTGATGTTGGGTGTGTAGGAATTCTCTGTGTTTTCTTTGCTATTTTTCTGTAAATATAAAACAGCCCTAAAAGAAAGTTTTTTATATAAAAATATGAAAGAAATGAGCTGGAGAGATGGCTCAGAGGTTAAGGCACTTGCCTCCAGTGCCTAAGGACCCTGGTTCAATTCCCCAGTACCCACATAAGCCAGACCCACAAGGTCTCTCTCTCTCTCTCTCTCTCTCTCTCTCTCTCTCTCTCTCTCTCTCTCTCTCTCTCTGTATCTCTATGCTTGAAAATGAACAAATAAAATATTTTTAAAAAATGAAAGAAATTATTTTTGATGTCATACTTATGCTATAGCCTTCAGCTGATCAGTTGCATCACTTGGGCAAATTGTACCCCAGTTTGAGAATTCTAGGCTGGGGGAACTGCTATAGTTTGGCTCTTGAATGTCCCCCAAAGCACTACAGGGAGGCGGAGGAACATTCAGGAGGGGAGCCCTTGAAGAGGGTGTTGGGACCCAGCTCCTTCCTCCTCCTCTCCCTTCACATCCCTGCTGACACGTGGGGGGTAGTTTTCTCAGTCACAGGAGCCCACCACCACCATGGTGCCTGCCACAGGACCCAAAGCAAAGCAGCCAATACAAAACACATCCTGGACTGAAAATCTTGAAACCATGAGCCAAAATAAACCCTTTCACTTTATAAGTCACCACAGGCACTTTATCAGTGATGGAAAATTGAAGAACACAGGAACCATAACCATTGGTTTATTACTCGGGTTAAGAGTCCCAACCAACACAAAACAGAAACCAAGTTAAAAGGCACCTAGCCAATGCACGACATTGAAGTTCCTTGAAAGACAACAGTTAGCAAAGACACGGTCTTCTCGCCTTCAAACCAACATGAGGGGCCCACAGCATTGTGCTCTGCAATAGACCAGCCACCAGGCACTTGTGGCCATTTAAATTTAAGTTAAGTCCAAGTTAAAATTCAGCTTCTGCATCATACAAGGCATTTCAAGCTATAAAGCCACACGGGGGCTGCCACACTGGACAACGCAGCCTTCACCATTAGAGAAAGTCCTGGTGGACATCATCACTGAGGACACATAAGATCCATGAGAAAGCCTGAGAACTCTCAGGGAAGAAACACAGTTGTTCTGCTGGAGGGTGAGTCAGAGTAGGAGACAGGAGCAACTGCAGCCTGGGCAAGAGGGGCGGTTACAGCCATGAGGGGATATGCGAAACACCAAGGGAAGCTCCTCACATCCTGCTCATGCCTGGCCCTACCACTGTCTGGCCCTCAGCAGGTGCACTCAATGTCTGACAAATGTCAACGTGAGCTCAGCTCCTCATGTCACTTTCATGTCGAAATGTTGAAATGGAAGGCAGTTTAGTCACTGCATTGACTGTTAAGTGAGCAAAATCCTGTAATAACTGGAATTACAACTAAACATATGTGAATTGTTAGGCACTCCAGTGTTTACATGGGGATTGGTCTTAGGTCAAGATGTTTAATTTGGGGTTTTTTGAGGCAGGGTTGCACTCTAGCCCAGGCTGACCCAGAACTAACTCTGCAGCTCCAGATTGACCTTGAACTCACGGTGATCCTCCTACCTCAAGTGCTGGGATTAGAGGTGTGCACCACCGTGCCTGGCTTCAAGATGCCATTTTCAAATATGATTTGGTTTTCTCTTGAGGACTGAACTTAAGTTTCACATTTAGAGTGACATAAGCATTTTTACCTCGCAGGTTGATTTATCAAATCAATCTTAAGTTTGGTATCTATTGATGGAGTGATTTATTGATATGGTATAGAAATTAAATCCTTTGAGAGAACAAATGCTTTGAAATTTCCAGGTCGATTATCCATCATTATGGAAACATTAATTAAGATGCCATTGGAGGTCAAATGGTTTCATATCTTAGATGCTCTTGAGATATGAGTGGAAGGGCACACTTACATTGTTCAGGATTAAGTCTCAATACAAGTTTTAGAGTCAAAGGCACACTAATTATCATTTAATCTGACCATACGTTTACACAGATGAAGAAAGTGAGATGCAGAGTCCCTTCTCAGTGACTGTCAGATAAGCGATGAGCAGGTATAACCTGAAGGCAAGAAGATAATGAAATTTCCTATCTGTGCCAACGCTCTGGGCACTACACATCTTGGCAACCACACCTCAAAGGCAAAATGGAAACACGAGATTGGACATCACTTGTGATATTAATAATGGCAGGATTGGGAACGAGGACGTATGTCTTTAAAGAGTATGGAAATATAACAAGAATTAAATAAATAGCAAGAATACCTTCCAAAGCAAGGTGACATTTCTTTCTTTTTTGGCAATATCTCCATTAGTGAGTCTCCAAATTTCAGGTCCTCTTGTAGGAACTGCAAAATGACAAGGAGCCCAGATTGTACATGGGCGTGTGAGGGAATGTTTAGTCATATATGACGCATACACTTATGCACATCCCATTCATGAAGCTTTCACAGACCTTTGACATCCCTGACAACCGTGTAGGCTGGGTGGCTCCAATTACTCCAGTAGCCCAGTCCATCCAGCCTCTTACAGCGCACCTGCACCACATAGACGGCACACAGGTCTGGCACTGGGAGGCTGGCCAACTTTGATTTTGAGTCAAACACTTCATGCACCTGTAAAATAAGTCACACTATTAACACGCATATGCCTCACAAGCCCTGACATGTATTTATATTTTAAACCTTAGCACCAGTCCATAACTAAGAGATAATTATTTTGTTTACTGGATTCAGAAATAACACAGTAAGTATGACACGAGTCCTTTCCAGGTATTGCGATCTACATCTTGTCATCCTTATGCTGCCAACAGAATTTTGAACTGTTTTACTTGCAAACTCAATTCCAAACACTCTCTTACCCTACTTCTCATTCACATCCTCTAAGTCTCTAACCAAAGAGACAAGAAACTTGCTGTAGTGGTTAGATGGGGCCTCCCCAGAGACTCAAGAAGAGAAGACTCAAATGCATTCTAAGGGAAATCATTGTGCTCTCGTGATAGAACTGGGGTGTCTTACGTGCCTCAATCTTAGCAAGCTGCCACTAAAGCTTTGTGAAAGGCTATCATATACTGCCATCAGGGCTGTATAATAAAAGCAGCTTCTTTCAAAATGCATCCCGTTGGAATGGGCATTGACTGAAAGACATTAGTAGATGTTAGATGAAAACGAGCTCTTTGGAAAAATGATTTGGGGAACATGGGATGAAGTAAAGTCACACGTGTTTCTTCAATGCAAGACTTCACCACACCTTTAATGTCAGACTACACCTCTACACTAGAAAGATACAGTGAAGCAGGTTCTTAAGGCTTCTTTTTCTAGGGACATTTGATAGGAGGAATGTTCTGTAAAATAAACTAGGGGAAACAATGGGTCAAAAAATTTTGTTCTTTGAATAGGGTTAGACTTTTGACAGTCTTAAGTAATGACAATAGCTATAGAATACAGGAGAATATATTATTTGTAATGCTAATATCCTTAACCAGATGCAATAAAACTGTCAAACATTATAAGAAATAACACTTAGTAATCCCAGCACTTGGAGGGCTGGATCATCAAGAATGCTGCAAGTTCGAAGCCAGCCTGAACTACATAATGAGTCTCAGGCCAGTTTGGGCTACATAGTGAACCCCTGTTGAAAGAAACAGGGAGGAAAGAAAGAAGGGAGGGAAGAAGAAGGGAAGGGAAGAAGTTGGGAAGGAAGGAAGGAAAAGAAAGGAAAGAGAAAAGAAAGGAAGGGGAATGGAGAGACGACTCAGCAGTTGAAGGCAATTGCTTGCAAAGCCTAATGGCCTGGGTTCAATTCCCCAGTCCTCCTATAAAGCCAGATGCACAAAGGGGAGAAGGCCTCTGGAGTTTGTTTGCAGTGACAAGAGGTCCTGTATGCCCACTCTCTCTCTTTTCTCTCTCTCTCTTTCTCTCTCTCTCTTCCCCTTGTAAATAAATAAATAAATAATACTTTTAAAAAGAAAGGAAGGAAAAGAATAGTATTTAATAGGGCAATCTGAAGAATTAAGACATACCTTCCACTGTATTTCTTTGCCACTTAAACCATACCGAATCTGGAACTGAAGATTATTCTCTGGAAAGAGTGGCTTTTCCCAAGATACTTTCAATAATCCACTGTTTATAGTAATTTCTGCTTTCACACTAGATGGAGGTAGTGGTTTTACTAGAAATACAAAAAAACAACGTTGAACAATGCTAACATAAATATCAATGCTTTCAAATACTGTTCTATCTCTTGTACCTCACATCTATAAGACAAGATTTTTTTTTAAATTTTAAATTTAAAAAATTTTTTTAAAAGGTTCTCTCTCAAGTTGGAGAAATGGCTCAGTAATTAAAGGCACTTGCTTGCAAAGTCTGACAGCCTGGGTTGGATTCCCCATTACTCACATAAAGCCAGATGCACAAAGTTCATTTGCAGAGGCAGGAGGCCCTGGTACACCCATACTCATTCTCTGTCTGTCTCTCAAATAAGTAAATATGTTTTAAAAATAAAAGATTCTTTCTCATCACCCCATTGTCTCCCCTATAGCTATATGTAACATGAAAGGATTCTCTTTATTTTGCAAATAAAGAGGCTGATGAAAAGTGCACTGTCCACCCATGTCATCCTGCACAGTTACATAGCCAGCTCGATGGGAAACTGAGCCACAGGAACCTCGTTTTCTGTGATCTGAGAACAGGCTCTTCATGAGCAAAACATAGAGGCAAAGGTGACCTAGATAGCAAGTGTTTTAAATGGCTTTTTAAATATAAATTATGAGCAAGATGTGCTCACAGACACAATGTAGGGGGGCTGGAGAGATGGCTCAGCAGTTAATTTGGTTGCTTGCAAAGCCTGATGGCCTGAGTTTGATTCCTCAGGAGCCATGTAAAGCCAGATGTGTGAAGTGGTGCCTGAGATTGGAGTTCATTTGCAGTAGCAAAAAGCCCTGGTGTACCCATACTCTTTCTCTCTCTTAAATCAATATTTTTTAAAAGATATGATATATGTAAGCACAGACACAGAGAAAATGGTTATGTCATTTTCCTATCAGCCTTTTCCATTGCAGCTCTCTGAGCTTAAATTAAGACTTCGGTTTCTATTTATGTCAACTACGTGTATTTCCCCCTTCTTCTTCTTTTTTTTTTGCATTCTATTTTCCTAAGTGTGTGAGAGTGCGAGGGGGTTGTGCAGGGCCTGTGAATATGCACACACATGTGGAGGTCAGCTGACCACCTCATATGTCTATCCTCTCTTTCCCCCTAGTGTGAGGTAGAGTGTCCTTTTGTTTGTTCACGGCTGTGGTTGCCAGGCTGGCTGGCCCACATGCCTGGGGGATTCTCCTGTCTCCACCTCCCATCTCACCATGGAAGCACTGGGGTACCAGTAGACATGTGCTACTTTGTCCAGCATTACATGGGTTCTGGGGATCCAAACTCAGGTCCCAGCCTTGAACAACAAGCACTTTACTCACTGGGCCCTGTCTCCAGCCTGCGTCCTTCTCTGTCTTCATTTTTCATATTGAGAGCTATTTTTCCTAATTGAAAAAAAAAGGCAATAAAGGAATGTATGCATTTAACTTAGGTCTTGGAAGCCAGGCACAGCTCAAGCCTCTGGAGCTCCTGTCAAGATGCCAGCATCAGTGTCACAATTCTGACCAGGCTCTGCTGGTCTCAATGACCTTCACCAAATGGACCAAACCATGCAGGGCGCCAGATTCATGTGTCATTAAAAAAAGTTTTAGAACTATACTTCTACACTATCTGGTAACAAACTTTCTTCTGAGAGCATCCCTTCTAAACTCGGATCTTATGGAACCCCCTCCACACCAACTGTGGCCCCACTCCTAACAGGTGGAGTAGATAGAGTATTTCCCACCATTCTCTTTCTCCAAACCTCATTTCCAAAAAACAACCACTGGGTAAAAAGTGCGGTCTCCTGTCTGTGAAGTAGTTTGAAAAATCATGTTTAAGCAAACAACACTGATATTTAAGACCCTTCGTGGCAAAACACCTACAATTTTTCATTAGTGTATTGTTTCTCATGATTGCTAAGTTCTTCATCGTTCGGCCTAGTAAGATGATAAATATTTCATGCCTTCAAGATGCAAATTTCAAGAAAGGAAATGTCAATGTTTGAGAACCCATAGAAGGTTCAGTCTGTAGTGGGGCTTGACTGCGTCATCTGGATATACTCCATGACCTGATGGTAGTGTATGTAATGCCCCAGTGATAAGCATCCAGGGAAGGCATGAAACGCTATCCACATTGTATGGTGTTTAGATACCTAGTTCAAGTTTAAAAAGGTAGTAAGTGATGGAGATCCGATGTGGATCCCAAAGTTCAATTTCCAAATTCCTCACATACTATATAACAACATGGGCCCCGATTTAAACTCTGAATTTTAGTTTTAAAAGGCAAAACACTCATTGTTATTCAGGTAGCACACTACTGACTCCATGTTGGATCTGTCATTGTTACCTGTGAATGTGTAATCTCACGTGTGTGTGGTCCTTTGCTAAGTATTTAAACCACTTACAACACAATTACACACAGAGAGAGAGAGATAATTAATTGGGTATGTATGTTGAAAAACAAAGCTAATAATTAAAATGTTTATTTTTTTCCTGTGGAAAAAATCAGATCACATCTTCTAAGCACATAATTTCCACTCAAAAGGTAAATTATAGAACTTAAACACATATGTTATAAGTACTAAATAATTAAGAAAGAATACATATCTTTCCAGGTAAAATGCTACCTCATGACCAAACTATCCAGACAATCAACTTCTGCCTGCTTACTTAGACCCTGGTGTCCAGACCACCTCTTAACATTCTAGGTAGCCCTATAGAGGGAAAGCTTGTGAAAATGCAGATATCTAGGGGCTGGGGAGATTGCTCAGTGGTTAAAGGCACTTGCTTACATACCCTGATGGCCTGGATTGGACTCCCTAGTGACCACATGAAGCCAGATGTGCAAAGTGGCACATGGGTCTGGTGTTAATTTGTAATGGCAAGAAGCCCTAGTGTGTTCTCATGTGTTCTCTCCCTCCCTCCCTCCTTCCCTCTCTCTTATCCTCTCTTCTTGCAAATAAACAATAAAAATAGTTTTTAAAAACAAATAAATAAAATGTAGGTAGAAATTTCAGGCTCATTCTCCAGATGTTTTTAGCTGAGAGTAAACTAGAAATTAATCAGGAATATTTTTAATGATTTATTTTGAAGGAGAGAATGAATGAAAATGGCAGGCCAGGTCCTCTAGCCACTGCAAACTAGCACTGCAAACAAGCAAGCATCACATCATATCCCAGCTTTACATAGGTACTGGGGAATCAAACCTCGGCTGCCAGGCTTTGCAAGCAAGTGTCCTTAACCACTGAGCCATCTCTCCAGCCCAGGAATAGTAATTCTTTGCTACAGCCTTTAGGGTCTAACTTTCAGAAACATTAACAGAATGTCTAATAATGTCTTTTCATTGGAAATGTGAGCTTTACTAGCTCTCATTTGTATTAATATTTGTGTATCTATTTGCCACAAGCCCTATAAGAACATCCAACACCCATGAAGTGAACCTGATAATCATGCTTAAAAAGCCATTCCGGGGCTGGAGAGATGGCTCAGCGGTTAAGGCACTTGTCTCCAGTGCCTAAGGCCCCAGGTTCAATTCCCCAGTATCCATATAAGCCAGACCCACAAGGAGGTGGCCCTGGTGTGTGCTCTCGCTCTCTCTCTCTCTCTCTCTCTCTCTCTCTCTCTCTCTCTCTTTCTCTCTCTCTGCTTGAAAATGAATAAATAAAATATTTTTTAAAAAAAAGCCATTCCGCATGTTAAAAGCTATGGAGACAGAGGGGTCAGCACACATAGGCAGAACAGATGGCGCTTCTTCTCTTGCCATGATCAGAATTAAATGTGCATTCTATACTTAACAAAATGCAGATTTTACTATGTAGTCTCAGGCTGGCCTTGAACTCACGGCGATCCTCCTACCTCTGCTTCCCGAGTGCTGGGATTAAAGGCATGCGCCACCATGCCCACTAAATAATGTAACTCATTATGGACAATAAAAAATATATTTAAAAAAGAGGATTTCATGTAAATAAAAAAATAAAATGCAGATTTTAATTTCAATAGAGGCTAACCAATTGAAAAAGTAATGAATAAAAGATATTGATTTTTGGCATAATTTTCCACAAAAAGCTTAGAGCAGTAAAGATATTCTTTAACTTCTGTTATATAATTAAAATGGGGCATATCTCAAAGATTTCACAGTGATAATAGAGAGATATGTCATATTTCTCAAAGGTTCTTAGACTCCTGGCTCAAAATACCTTGAGAAAAAAATTCTTTAAATATGACAGACATCAAGACCCTTGTGTTTTCTCCACCTAACTTCAGATATTTTGAATGCTTCACAAACAAAGCCTTGGATGATGGCTTCTCAGATTACAAAAAACACTTTGATAATCCAAATTAATTTTTGATTAAAATATTATGTGTCTTCATAATAACACAGAAGGATATTTTATACTACTTATTAAAACTTTACTAAATTCCACTCACAGCGATCTATGTGACACATCAAGTACTGGGCTAAAATATCCAACAGATATGAAATTGTTATCCACACATAAATAAATATGCTATTAAAAAAAAAGCCGGGCATGGTGGTGCACATCTTTAATCCCAGCACTAGGGAGGCAGACGTAGGAGGATTGCCGTGAGTTCAAGGCCATCCTGAGACTACACAACGAATTCCAGGTCAGCCTGGGCTAAAGCAAGACCCTACCTCGAAAAACCAAAAATAAATAAATAAATAAATAAATAGTCTATTAATAACACAAAAATAAACTCAAAATAATATCTCAAAACTATAAAACTTTCAGAAGTTTTATTATATATACTATTTACATTATTATTCTCAATTCAATTGTTAAAAAATATTTTTTTTCAAAATCAAGTGTGATCAGAAAAATGGCATGACGTACCTACTGAGTCAGGCAGGACACACACTGGTGGAGAGTCAAGTGACCCTAAAGAATGGTTGATGCTAATCCACATTGTGTAGCCAGACAACAGAAAGATTGGCTGGAAAACACACTCATAAAAGCCATCTCTCTGCAAGAGGCAGTCCTTGCGCTGAGATACAGGATGAATGAATGGACTGTCAGAACAATACAGGCTGCTCCTGAAAGATCCCAAAGAACAGTGGGTTAATATGCAGCATGAAAGATGAAGAAATGGTAGAATTCTAATCGGTGGTCCAAACGAGTTTGATCCATAAAAAAAAATACAAGTTTTAATTAGAAATGCATTCCAGAACTCACAACTATACCCCAATCTTAGGTTTTTCAGACAGTAATTCCTATAAAAAGCATTTCATCAGACACTAATTAGGGAAGGAAATGAAAAGTGCTCTGACAAGGAGGTAAATTGAACTAAAACCTGCAATGCTGTGGTAGTTAAGCTTACAGTGTAAACTGGGGATACAATTTTTAAAGTAAAAATCAAAAGCAGTAAAGGAGGTACTCTGGGAGAGAAAGAAGTTAAGTTCTTCCAGCTTGAAATTCCAACATAAATTGAGAATGTAACTGACAATAAAATATAGCTTAACTGAAAGTAATCCTTCCTAATTCAAATTCAAGTAATTAAGATAATACTGGTGGTAGCTATATGAATTATATAGGAAAGTATATTACTATTTTTCTCAGAAAAGAAAATCAAGAAAAAAAATTGACGGGCTGGGGAGATGGCTCAGTGGTTAAAAGTGCTTGCTTGCAAAACCTGCCAGTCCAGGTTCAATTCCCCAGCCACCCATGTAAAGCCTGGTGCAAAAAGTGGAATAAGCACCCTGTATTCTGTTTGCAGTGGCAGTAATAGGATGCAATAGTATCCTTTTCAATGGCAGCAGCAACTACTGACTGTTGTCTAGGAGAAGCTAAGCCATTTAAGTCTAACAAAATGAAATGCCATCTATTCTCGCAGAAACCCTGTAAATTCTATTATCCTCTCCTCTTGACAAAGAAATTGACACTGGGAAGGTTAAGAAGCTCAGTAAACCATACATGGTTGGTTGGTTTCATGCTTAGTTCACGAATGTTACTGAGGGGAGTGGGGCACAGGCTTTGTATATTAATTAGCCTTTCACCATGCAAAGTGTCCAATGAGGAATCACAGAAGCAAAATGGTGCGCTGTGATCTGTCCACTGGTCTCAACACACTTGTAGTTGGGATAAAGGCAGAAATGATTTCCAGTGAAGAAATGTAGAAACTGCCACTCTCTTCCTCACACACAAGCTCATAGCATTAAGGACAGAATTCCGACCACAGTCTTTGAAGTTAAAGTATGTTTCCAAGTTGAAATTTTAGGTTTTCAGAATAAATGAGTGTGTGGCACAACTGAAATTCTGCAGCCCAAGTAAATCACTGGGGCTCAGTGCAGGAAAGGAAGCAGCACACAACCTTGCAGCCACTATGGGGGGCTGGAAAAATCAAGATGAAGTTATCTCCTTCTCGACAGGGTGCTGGCGTTTTAGATACACGCGAGATGGAGACGGGGGAAGACTGCGAAGGTGTCTGAAACTATTCTAAAACAAAGATAAAAGGAAGCAAGGACCAAACTCTTCTTCACAGAGCACATCACTCTTGACTGGCTGTTGTTTACTTCCTCGGAGACATTACTTAATCTAAAAAACACTTGGATGCCAGGCATGATGCCTTCAATCCCAGCACTCGGGAGGCTGAGGAAGGAGCAGCACTGTGAGTTTGAATTCAGCCTGGGCTACAGGATGAGATCCAGGTCAGCCTGAGCTAGAGTGAGACCCTGCTTCAATATATATATATATATATATATATATATATATATATATATATATATATATATATATATAACAAAATAACCCCATCCGTGTATTATAGAAATTTTTGTGGCTCTGCCTCTTTCATCTAGAATACTGATCTTTACCAAATGATATTAAACTTTTAAAATCTTGTGGTCCAGTCAATTCGCTAGCTCAAAATAAAACGTGTACACACTAGCATCCTTACAAATCATTCAAGAGTTAAAATGCAATTTTAGAAGTTGGTAGCCAGACATAATAACCTGAAGCAGAAATAAAATAGCTTTCACCTCAGATGGGACTATTGTCAAGGATAATTATTTATGCTAATCCCTCAACAACTTCTCAGTTAGTCATATTCTAGCTTTTGCTTTCAGGAAGAACATCTACAAGATAACCACGGTGATGAGGACCGTGCAACAGAGCGAATCATCAGATAGACATACCTGTGATATCTCAACTGCACAGTGCTTCCCACAAGTGATTGGACTTTGCCGGCTGACCATCTGCAAGTCATTTTAGTTAAGTACCCGTCAGTTTCACATGATATATTGATATTGACATCTATTTGAAACACATTAAAATATTAATATGAAGAAGAAACACCATGAAATCATGAAAAAAAATTCTTTCTATCTTCATGGGACTCTAATATAAAGTCCATAACGAAAACTCATCTCATGGGATAGAGCAAGGAAGACCTTCCCAATCTTACCGATCACATATAATTCAGCATAGCGATGGTGGCATTCCTGTTCGTTACAGCAGTACACTGCATCGAAGGTGAAGTTCCCTCGAGACTTGGTGGCTCTCAAGTTGGAAAAGGTAACTTTACTAACTTGGTCGCTCACAATGCTAGATTGGCTTTCAGGAATTTTCTCAGCTAAATTCACCCACCAAACAATCTTTCTGGAGGAGACAATTTTGCTTTCACTTTTGTAGATACAATGAAAGGAAACATTGGACCCAACACTTGTCAGAATTTTGGGTGGGAAGTATATGACATCTGTAATGGGGAGGGATAAAAAGACAGATCAGATGAAGACAGAAATTGTCAACTATAATCATCAGAGATCATCAACTCATACCACGTAAAAATAAAAGATTCCCATATGTCAGATTACACTCCTCAAAATCAGATGAGTATATGAAAGAAATGCTGAAATTGTTTGTGGTGGGTTAATTAGATCCTCAAGAACTCTGGAAAACAAACTGAGCTCCCCTGAGTCTTCATGCTCACCTAAACACCCATCACACAATGTTTTAGTCAGGAACTGTCACTTGTTGAGTGGCAGGTTAAATTTTAAATAAAATATAGTTTAATTTCATCCATCGGATCCTGTTGTAAAAATCAGTGAAACCTGTGTCATCCTTAGACAAATCAATGTGAGAATAATCCTGAAGAAAAAAAAAGGTTATTTCTATTTTTCGTTTGGATATATGAAAATTCCAGATAAGCAGCGAGTGACATGGGTAAGATTTTACATATTAGTTATGAAAGGTAATATGAAAGATAAGTCAATACACAAATCAGGAGAGGTATAAATACTGGTCTATAAAATCACTGTGAGTTATTTAATACAGTCTCTCATGACTGACAAGAGGAATTAGTTTCTAGAACATGATTTTTAAGGCCTATATACTATTCCATACTATTATTTCAGTCATCTATCATTGAAAGCTTAACCTATTATTTTAAATGAGAAAAAGAATAGTAGACCATAACACATGACAAAAATATTAGCATATTTTAATGCATAATTTTAGGTAAGACTTTCTGCTGATAGGATGTAAGTCTTTTACATACAGCATAAAAAAAAACCAAATTGGTTTGGTCGTCTCTATTCTGCAAGAGCATTCTAAGTTTACCGTGGGGTTTTAATATTTGCAATCCACATTAGATGCTTGTGTTGAGTGTTGTCCAGCAATGTAAAGGTAACAACACTGTGCAAATAAAAGGACCTGAGTTCCGATGCCCAGCAGTCAGGCATCACAGTATGCATTTGTAATCGCAGCCCTGGGGAGGCACAAACAGGAGGATCCTTGGGGCATGCTGGTGACCTAGTCTAGACAATATAGGCTAAGGAGATGTCTGAGTGGATAAGTGAATATCTGAGTTTGGATCCACAGAACTCATAAAAAGGCACACAGTATGGATGGCACCTACAATCCCAGTGTCCTACAAGGAAAAAGAAGGTGGAGATAGAAAACTACACAGGAAACTCATGGGTCTGGCAAACCAAGTGAACAACAGGAGATCCTGTCTCAAACAAAATGGAAAGGACCAACAGGTGAAGTTATCCTTTGACCTCCATATGGATACCATGCATATACACATGCATGTCCACACTGACATATGTAATACACATACATACCAAAATCCTGACAATTTATAAAATTTTCATTGGACAAATTTCATGAAACTGATATGAATGAAATGCTAAATATTTAATTTGTAGAATAGCACAAATATTACTCTAGTTAAATATGAAAAAACTGTTTGTAGGGCAGGAAAATAATGAAGATTTTTCTGCTCATTACCAAGTATAGAAACCTTCTCAAGACCTAAATTATTGCACTTTATTAACAGAGAAAGTTTTATTGATAAATCTTTAATAGTATGAGTTACAAGAATTAAATCTTGAAACAAAACATTTTAATGTTATTTTTAATGTAATATTATTTTAAAATGTAATTATTATAGCTTTTTATGTTTATTATGGCTCCAGAAAATAGACACTTTCATTCTTGGAGCAAACACGTCTATTTTTCTTTAAATGGAATGTATTTTCTTCACCCATTATATGAGCTGCACAGTGTGAAATGTAGGAATTGCTTAATTGTGTTTTTTTTTTCTTTTTTGGTAACAAAAATACATTTAAAGCATGTATCATGAGAGTCAAGTATTTCTGAAGGGTACATTGTATCGTAAGGTACTGAGTTTGGCTTCATTGTCTCTGGTCAAGTGGGAGAGGGGGATCCCTCAGAAACCCAAGACCTCCCAGCAACCTCAGAGAAAGAGCCTTTTGAAGAATTCATCAGAAGTCCTTGAGGAAGAGGTTCATGGTCATTAGCTGTGAACTTGGTGGTCATGAATAAAATCTGTATCCACAAGCATACTCATAACTTTTATTCTTGGATATGGCACCAGGCAACCACTACGCAAAAACCATTCCATGAAATCCAAAGGGCTTGGGAATGATATGGCAGATACGCTTACGCATGCACTCATACCTCACTATTACAGAATGCTTCTGCTGGAGCTCACTATTGTGGCACTTCCCAGTGAACAATGAGGAGAATCTAGTAATGTTAAAAACCTACACTTGGGGCTGGAGAGATGGCTTAGTGTTTAAGGTGTTTGCCTGCAAAGCAGAAGGACCTGAGTTCAATTCTGCAGTACCCATGTAAAACCAGATGCACAAGGTGGTGCATGTGTCTGGAGTTCATTTGCAGTAGCTGGAGACATTCTCTGTCTCTGCCTCTTTCTCTCATTCTCTCTCAAATATATTTTAAACCTACACTTAAGAGATAGGAAGCTCTGTGTTTGGAGCTACAAACTTTGTGGTTAAGCAGCATTTGGAAGGTATGGCCCACGTGTGACTTGACAGGAAGTCCAGAGACTGAATCGAGACAGGAAAGCTACAGGAAAGTGAGAGCTCTGAGAAGCACTGAGCCCTGCTTCCCAGCACTGTGAGGAGATGACATGTTCACAGCAGAATTGGACGTGGCAGAGCTCACCGCCTGGAAGTCTGGGAATCAGACTAGAAATCTGGTATCATTACATATGATGCACTTGTATCCCTTAAAAGTGTTTATAAACACAGAATTTGAACTTTGGAGATGGAAATTTGTCAGCTCTATTATATTCTTTCTGTTTTTCTCTCCCCCCCCCCACAGTGTGTGTTGGGATGCACACCTGCCATGGCACACGTGTGGAGGTCAGAGAAGAACTTTGAGTCTTGGTCCCCTCCTTGCACCTTGTTTTGAGGAAGGGTCTCTCTTGTTGTTCACTACTGTGTTGGCCAGGCTAGATAGCTTATACACTTCTGGAAGATTCTCCTATCTCAGCCCCATGTCTCAATCAGTCACCCTTCTTACCAAACGCATGCTGGGATTATAAACACACTACAGTGCCCAGCTTTTATGTGAGTTCTGCAGATCTGAAGTCAGGTACTGATGCTTGTTTGGTAAGCACTTTATCCACGGAGCCATCTCCAGCCCATTCTACTACTTTCTGTGGGAGAGTTGTTGAAAGGCTAAAACAAGCAGCACCTTGAATCTGTTAACGGGAAATCTGGAACCTAGTTTCAAGTGTTAGTTGTGATTCTTCACGCATCACTAGACCATCCCATCAGTGTAATAGACAGTATTGTAAAAACAAAATATTGGAGGGTGCTACTCAAGTGACTACCTTTTGTCCCCATTCCAGGTGTCCTTAGTCGGCTACGTGGAAATTTCTCCCTTTCTCTTAATACGCACATATTGATAAGCAGCTAAGCCATCATCCAGATGTGTTACTGAGCAGTACTACGATCCTAATGTTCCCCAAAGCTTAGTCACCATTCTGTGGTGCTTTAGGAGGTGGGGGGCCTAGTGGAAGGGAGTCAAGTCATTGGGAGTGAACCCTTGAAGGGGCTTAGGCCCCTTCCTCAGGGTCTCTTTGCTTCCTTTCAGTCATGAACTGAATAAATAGACCTCCTTGGCCACAGGCTCTTCCCATGATATACTGTGTTGCCTTGGGTCCAGAGCAACAAGGTGAGAAATTCTGTATCTGTGAGTCAATCAATCAATCAATCAATCACTCCCTCAATCAATCAATCAATCAATTCTTCCTTTTCTGAAATTCATTTCTCAGGTATTTTGTCACAGTGAGGGGATCCTGACTGAATGTGCCTATTTACTCAAAATACAGATTTTTTTGAAACATATTTTCAATGTTTCTTTTTGGGATGTCTAAAGCCACCAGAGAGACACCTGAGTGGTGAGTAAGTAAAAGGCTGTCAGTGGTCATATGACTGACAAGCCAATAAACTTACAAAGTTGTTATGTAGTCGACTATTGCACAAGCCAATAAACTGATAAAGTTCGGTATTAATGTATGCTTTATAGGATTATTAATATTATACATGAATGTACAATGTGATCCAATATGTGAAGAAACCAAGCAACTTTAATCTCAACGATACTACATACATTATAAAGTCAAACAAAACTAAAAATATGTCTATCCAGAGGCCTAAAATCCTAAATCCAATGATCTAAAGTAAAACATTTGGTGAAGTCAACACAAAAATCACTGTATACTACATCAAATCAAATAATGATGTTGCTAGCTATAATCATTTTAGAAAAATATTTTTTTAATTTTATCCATTGAGTTCTGGAAAACTTTGAAAAATAACGTTGATTCTTTTTAGAACTTCTCACTTTATGAACAGGAGGGTTTGCAGCTCTAATTATGAAGTGAAAGAGTAAAAAATGGAACCATTTTTCAGTGGAAGACAAGCATCTCACCAGTGGTTAGAAATGGGGTCTTTGTATAAGCATGGGAGCTTTCCTTTCTTTGTACAGATTCCCTCCTGCCTCACCCCAACTCCCTGCGTAGCACTAGGCAAACACCTGCACCTGGGCTATTTATGAAATATGCTAGGAATTCCCTTCATGCCTCACATGGCACAGCCAGTCACCAAGACCTGCTAATCAATGCCATCAGCCTTTCTTAGATAAATTAAAAACTACAAGACCTGAGTGATCAGCATATTATGCACACTGTGATAGTAAATAACCATTTGAGGAGTGAAGTAATATTAATATCTTCTAAATCAGTTCACACTAAGTCTCCCAGGCAGAACTAATTGCTTATCCTACTCAAAATTTCTTTAACTCTTTTTACAATGCTAATGCATGCCCAGCAATTAGTATCATTCTCCCTGCTTCTTTAGATTTTGAGGTTTTGAACACATAGGTTGTAAATTCATAAATGAATAGCATCTAATATTTACTAGTGTTTATTAAGACTCTGGTAGTTTAATAAAGACTTATTGCATTATTTCACGTTGTCTATATAAATACATCTTTATTTTTCAGACAAGGAACTTGAGGCAGGCACAGAAAGGTTAAGAAACTCTCCAAAAAAGCTGGTACTTCTATAAACTATCTGCCTCTGAGGTCAATGCTTTTAAGTCACTAATGCTACTTACTTTTGGAATAACACTTTCTAAATAGTAAGTAATAAATAAGGACAGTTGTTGAGTTAAGTGGATTGGATATTTACTTAGTATTTTACATTGTGATTTCTGTATAAGCACAATCAGCCTGAGTAAATCCAAGCCATAAAGTATCTTCCTAAAGTCACAACTCAGCATGGGGCTGAGTGACCAAGATTCATGGGGGTCTATGAGGACCAGTGCATCCTATTTCCATGAGGAAGTTGTGAAGAATTTGTTTGATGCTTTTTTGATGTTAAAAATATCCTCAAAGGTTTGAAAATTTGAGGGCTGCAGAGATAGCTTCATGGATAAAGTGTTCGGCTTGCAACTCTGAGTTCAGATCTCCAGATCCCATGTAGAAACTGGAAGCTGCTACAGGCTTCTGTAATCCCAGTGTGCCTCAAACAAGGTGGAAGGTGAAAAATGACCCCAAAGCTGTCCTCTGACCATCCCATGTGAGACATGGCATGCACACACCTGCACTCACACATATTCAAAAGGAAAAAATGGAGGGAGGAAGAAAAGGAAGAGGAAAGAAAAAGAAATGAAGGAAGGATTGAAATTTTAATTTTGTGAAAAAAAATTTGAAAAGCCTAAAAGCGAGCATTAAATATTTTTTATCTATGAGAAATGAGCCTACTTGGATTATAAATGAAAATTAAAGAATTATTAGTACAAGTGGTACTGAGTTTTTTAATTTGAAAATTTTATGGTTTTGATCTTTTGTGGGGACAGGATCTCACTTGTAGCAAAGGCTGGCTTCAAACTCTTTTTCCTTCTGTCTTACATCCCAGAGTGTTGGAGTTTATAGGTGAGTGCCACCATGCCCAGACTAAATTATCTCTTTTAATACAAAAGATAATTTAATAACAGACTATTAAGGAAACACATAAACATAGGAACTCTAACACAATTTTGTTAATAATTAGCATGCTGAAAATTTAAATAAAAAGCAGTAGATATAGTAAGTAGTGCCTGCCTGAAATCTCAGTGCTCAGGAGTCTTTGCATCAGGATGATTGTGAGTTCACAGTAAGATCTTATCTTCAAAAATGCGTTACATAAAATGATAGCATTATGTCCCTCTTTGATTTTGAAGACATTAAATTTGAGGTGCCCATCATATACCAAAAGCAAGGTCTGGAAGTATATGTCCAGAGAAATTGTCAGGAGACCTACCTTGTGTGGTAAGGATACGAGGGGAACTCCAGTCACTCCAGATTCCGGGGCCATCCAGTCCCTTAGCCCTCACCTTAACCTCATAGGAAGACCCAGGGAGCACACTGCCTACCACCAGGGAAGTAGCTGAGATGACTTTATCAGCCTGTTAAATAAATATGATGTTAAAACAGAAAAGCATCGAGTTGATATGAAACTTTTGCCAAAATTGATCATATGTAAGTCTCAACAAATCTCAATAAAATTAAGACCTTACAGATGAATTACCTGGTCACAGGATTGAAACAAATTCAATGAACAAACAACAAATATTTGCACATTAGTTAAAAAAAAACTTGAAATAGCCTATGTATCAAAAAATATCACAATGGCAATTGACAAATTTGATAATGGAACTGAGCAGGAGGCAGGAGAGATTGGGAAAATCTTTCCACCCAGGAGCCTGGTTGAAGCCACTCACCTGTAGAAAAGCAAGAATTCCAGCACAATTAGAAACTGCTTAAGGCCTATCTCCCTTTCACAGCTGGGAAGCTATAATTTCCCAGGAATCTCACCCAAACCTCATGTACAGTAAAAGCCATGCCCTACATTTGATCAGACTGGCATCTCTGGAGGCACCCTATAAACGAACCATTGAGCCATATAATTCTGAAATCCTATACACAGTCACCACCAGGACACTGAATTGCAACTTTCTTAGAGAAGCCCACATCCATGCTCTCAAGCGTGCTTCCTCCTTCTTGAGTGCCTTTCCTAAGCTCTTTGATAAAATCTTCAACTGCTTCAAACCAGCTTGTCCTGAAATTCTCAGCATCGGAACCACAAATCCTGGGTTTAGCCCATTTTAGAAACCATGAGGTTTCTAAAAGTCTAGGGAAACTCCTCAGGCTGCTGAGGGTGATCGTGTGCTGGAATGGTGAGAGGAATTCAGGGGGCTCTGGAGCAGGGGTGCAGGGTGGACCAGAGGACTTCCTGGGGGTGAGCTGCACAGGAAGGCACAAATGCTTGTAAGCTGATGGTAAACTAGGGGACATGAGTAAATAGGTTACAAACCAGAGGAGAAGGCACCTGAGAGCAAGCCCTGGGGAAAACAACCTCTAGCTAATAACTGAATACAGAGTATATACAGTTTTCCAATCATGTATTCCAAAACTTTTAAAACTCTCTGGGCTCTTTAAGACCGTGGTGTAAGAAAGGGGATCACAGACTAAAAAGAACGAAAAGCATCAGGACACAAAACGATGCCAGGTCGCTCACACTTAAGTCCCACTATCTCCACTTACAGAAGAGAAAAGAGAAGTCTACAGCAGCCTTAGCTTTGCTTCTCCACTCATGACAATAAGGTTTCCAAACTGTTCTTGGTGAAAACAGAGCCTAGAAAGGCTAACCCAGATCCTGAAAGACTGTTGCAGTTTTTTTTTTCTACCTCTGAGTCTCTTAGTTACCACTAAGTTTCTCAATGTAGCAGGAAAGTGTTCCATGACCCGTGACCTTCTCTTCTTCCTTCTCCCCATCAGACGCCTTCACTGGCCACCTCCGCCACACTACATGCTGCACAATGTTCAACACTTAGCATACAATTCCCCCAATAGGCACATCCATCCCCATCTGCTTCCAATCCTTGCTTAAGTATCACCCTCCCAGCGTGGCCTGCCCCAACCTCTATTCTGACACCCCTCGAACATCTTCTTATCCAGTTCTATGACCTCAAGGTATCCTGCTGCTCCTAGAACTGCTGTGGGCACCAAGTAGGCACTCAATAAATAAAAGCATGAGAAGAACGTTGGCAGACACATAGCACGAAGGCATTCACTGTGTGTCAGCATACAGTGAGCAGTGCAAACTAGGATGCAGTGCTAACTCAGCAGTCTGGAGATGAAAATGTTATCACTATGAATTAAAAGTTTCTATCACTAGACTTCCTGTGGTCCTGTGTATGTGTGTATATTACCTAGAATACATAACATTCATTATACTCTAGAAAGAGGCATAATGAGCAGGCAAGGGACCATTTTATTGAACATAGGAAGAGTCTTTAATTGCTTCTCAGCATTTCGTTTTATATACAAAAATATACTTACTTCTCTCACGACCGCAGAGTTCTCTAGACATTTCACTTGATATTGCAGTGGGAAAGGTGCCAGTGTTGGACTGGACCAAGAAACCTTTAAATTACCGTCACCTGTGATTTCCATCTGCAAGCCTAACGGTGGATCGGGCTTCACTTAAGGAGAAAGCAAAATACTTTTAAGTCAAGCAAGTTTTATGGCAATCATAACCTAGAAAAATAAAGTCAAAATGAATTCTCAGCATATCTTGCCTTTCAACTCCATAGAAGGTAACTTTATTCTAGGGCTAATTTCAGAACCCTAGCAAAGCTTTATCTTCAGGTCTTTATTTCTTCCCCTTCAAATGGTAAAGACTATAAATCAGTAAGTGGGATTGTTTTGATAAATGTGATTTTTCTGCCCTAAAAAGCCTGCTTAACTTTATTTAGCCCAATAATTTTCAAACGCTTAAAGTTCTTCCTTAGTTCCACTCACCTCACTGATTTCCTAATGAGGGGGAAGGGGAAAGCACTTCAAAGAACATTATTTAGGAGATACACAGAACTCTACAAAATTTAGCATATCTATCAATTCTAAAAACAGCAATACAGACATGCCTACTCAACTCACTGAACAAACATTTCCATGTAACACAGGCACAATCAGCAGGCAGGCCCTGTGTGTCTCTAGAAGTGGGTGCGGAGTTCCTTAGCCTAATTAATAATTTTACTAGGTAAATGATCTGATTTCAAAGGTATGTGTGCATGCTGACATAGGTATATGTATTTGTATATGTAAATATTTGGCTATTTTAAACAATAACAAAACCTTTCAGGAAAGGATTACTTAAATAGATTAAAAAAACACGTTTCATGCCATAATGGAAATCCAAACAGCAATTTAAAAAAATCACATTGCAGAATATTAAAAATGTTTAATGTTCTTAAATTCATAAAGCTTATCATATATTTACAGTTGAATTCTTGATTTATTAAAGTTATCAAATACAAAAGGTATATTAAAAATTATGATTGTCAAAAATGGTAAGAAATATATGTATTTTCCCTCACTGTACATATCTATAGTTCCAAGGCTTTTTAAAATTAGAATTACTCAAACATGTAGAAAATTCTATGACAATAAAAAATTTACTGATTTGAATTTTATTGTCAACAAATGAAAAAGGATAGTTTCTACATTTGATAGGTTCACAAACATAGAAAAAAATTTTATTTTATTTCTTGTGTATGTATGTGTGTTTATATCTGGGCGTGTGTGAGGAGGAGGAGTTGAACGAGCACATATGAGCATACGCATGTGGAGGCCAGAGGTCAACAAGTGTGTTCCTTAATCATTCTCCACTTCATTTTTAAGACAGACTGTCCCACTGAACCCAGAGCTCACACATTCAGCTAGACTAGCTAGCCAACCAACCCAAGGGATCCTCCTTTCTCTGCCTCGCCAGCACTGGGAACTCATACCCTCAACGCTTGCCTGGCAAACACATTACCAACCGAGGCATCTCCCAAACCCTCGTCTTTTCTTTTACTCAAAAGTTGACAAGGCTTGATTTCATGTGACCTACTCAAGGAGGCTCACTAAATAGTAGTCTAGAAACAAAAGGTTTGAGTTTTGCTGTGTTCATGACCACAAACAACACAGAAGTACCAAAGGACAGTGAAATCACTCACTTGCTTTTGCTCATACTAGCATGCATTTATATTAACAATACGAAAATAAATTTTCTCTGGCTCACATACATGTACCGTTCCAATTTACTATCTACCTGCAGCTTTCAGAGCAACCTGTCCGCTTAGAACCCTGGACCAAACCAACTCTTTCCTCACCAACTGATGAATCTGTTCTGATCATGGCCGCTACCCTTTAGTAAATCCACTGTCAACTTCCAATTCAGCTTCTTCTATCTCAGTAGCATTCCACAACTGTGCACTCCATCTTTGAAATACTTCTTACATGTGGTTTCCAAGATAGCACATTCTTTTACTCCTTCACTCTAATAATGGCCCTTCTTTCTCTTCTTGAACTTTGAATGAACCTCATACAATCCCATATGCTAATGCTACCAAATTATAATATATATGTATACATATATATCTCCACATCTCCTGGGATTCTAACAGACATCTCAAACACAATGTGTCCCAAATAGAGACTTTAATTTCTGCACAAATTTGGTCCTCTGAGTTTCCTTCACTGCAACTAGTATTCCATTAACTAATATGTTAGGTGCAAATCATAGGGTTATCCTTAATTACTTTCTGTTTTTTAGACCTATAAACCAAGCCATGAGAAAGCCCAGTCATTATCAAAACCCACCATATCTCATCAGTTTCACACTTCTACAATGCTCTAGCCCTAAACCAACTGGCCCATCCAAATAGCTCCTATCCAAAAATTTCCCTTCATTCACCCAATTCTCCTTTATCCCTTAGTAACTTCATTCTCTACCAGGAAGAATAAAATTTAAATACACAGACATATACCTGAAGATAAGACCCCATCATCCAAATATTACCATTTAACTGAAATAAAATCTAACCTCTACAACCTTGGCCCTGGGCTCAATAACTCTGGCCTCATCTCCTCAACTCTAAGTTCAGGGGCCACTTTTGTTCCTCAAATTACCAAGTTCATTCTATCACAGGGTTTTGCAAATGAGTTCTTCATACTTAGAGCAACTTTTCCTCTGGAATTTTGAATGGATATCTCTTCTTCACTTAGATCAAATTCAGGGCCATAAAATAGTCTTTGACCACAGAAGAAATAGGAGCCCCCACCCGTATTACTCCATCCCATCACCTGTTAGTTCTTGCATGGCACTTACAAATTGTGGATATTACCATCTATGTCCAAATATAAAGAAAGGTGTTTTTCCAAATTATTTTTTCTCCATAAGGGCAAAGTTAAGAGTTTTCAAGTTCATATAAATTCCAAGATAGCTCTTTTCTTTAATGACTCTGTTTTGAAAATAAATGCTGATTTGACTGATTGTTTTGTAAGAGAAAAAAATAAGATATTTAGTAAAGATTTATCCTTTCTCTTTTCCCCTTTGGCATAATTTAATAATTGAATTGCTTGAATGCTATTTCTACTGTTGTGAAAATCTCACCTAGGTCTCTAGAGAACAAACTATTTGAAAGTCTTAATGTCAAAATAAAAAGTGATACACAGGTTCAAAAAACAGCATATCCTAGGTAACTTAGAAAGAAGTGAAGTTGAAGCTGTATGGAAAATTATGACAGATAATGGGGAAAGTAAAGTCAAAATCAAACATACAAAGAAGGATGTTCAGAGCTGCAATTGTCTCTGGAATATAAATGAAAACAGTAAAACTACGTAAGATGCAATAGGTACACAAACTGAGTTAATTGAATATTTTACACTTGCCAATATTATTCACATCAAGTAACTAAATATTGAAGTTTATCAAAAGAAATTTGGGGATCTTTGCAGTATAAAAATGGGGAACCGCTCCAACCTGAGGTTGCCATGAATTAAGGTTTATACAGTGAAGGTCATTTTCCTCTCCCGACTACTGTGGGCCCGACTCCCACAGTTTCTCCAGTTCCTTCAGTAGTAATGGCACACATGCCCCCTAGAAAATACTTAATAAAGCCATAAATCAAGGTAAAAAGCAAGCTTCTAATAATTTTCAGAAATAGCTCTGAGATGTAAAACCTGATCAACCAATAATGTGTGTATTCATTTAGCTAAATCCAAGATGTGAAGAAGCCAAACTGCTTTCACAAAACAACTGACAACTCCAGAAACATTTACGGACTATTAATTCATTCTAGAATCTTCCCAGAGCACACTCGTACTACACTTACCATGATTTACAGTGAGGGTCAAAGTGATGTAACTCAGTTATAAATATCTGACCCATAAGCAACCTTAACCCCAGCGTGGCTGACATTGATTTAGCACAGGATCCTTTAAAAGCGCAACTTACCAACATGCATGGGCTGTACCGACATCAGAGGTGACAGAAAACTCACTCCAAGGGACGTGATTTTCAGATACATGAGAAGAGTGCCATTGAGCCTGGCTGCTGGTATTGGCAAGTGACATTCACAGTATTCCTGAACACCGAAGCTGCACTGGACACTCTGAAAACTATCTTCCTGGGGAGCCAGAGGCCAATTTTCTATCACTTCAGGTCTATATTTAAAAAAAATAAAAGTTAAAATTTAGCATAGGTGTGAAAGTGCTGGAGGGATTTACAAGCAGGACCAAATCCAGAGCAATTAATGACACCCAGCCTAAAACTTTTTTTGGAAAAAAAATGTTTATTACATCAGAAAAACACAGACAAGAGTAATAGAAGATTTGCCATCAGAAGTAATATAAGCAGACAGAAAGACACTAACAGGAAAGAAGATTTGCAATCCTGCATCCAAGGAAAATATCTTTCAAAATAAATATGAAACAAAGACTTTCTCATCACTAGGACTCATCCCCTTCAGATTTGCATTATAAAGAAAATGAAAGCCGGTTTTAAAAGAAAAAAACTGGCACTGCACAAGAAAATGAAGCCTAAGTAAAAGAATTATTTATTGACCAATTAAAGCAAAAATAACAACTATGTGTATTAATGGCATTTATAACATAGGTAGAATTAAAGTGTGTAACATTAGTACTACATTTGGGGCAAGAAATGTGAGCATACCACTGAGATATTCTTATACTTATGTACAAAGTGGCATGATCGTGCTTAGATTATACTAAGACATGTGATAAAGCAAGAGACAACAGAGATGATTAAATAGAATCATAAAAATAATCCAGAGCTGGGGAGATGCCAAAGTGGTCAAAGACACTGTCTTGCAAAGCCTACCAACCTAGATTCAGTTCACCAGCCAACCACATAAAGTCAGGTGGAGAATCATTTGCAGTAGCAAGAGACCCTAGCCTGCCCATACACACACACACACACACACACACACACACACACACACACACACAATAAATAAATTAATAAAGAGGTATTTTAAAAAGCAATATAGAAGAAAAAAATCAATGAATAATAAGAAATAAGAAAGATTAAACATAAACATAGTTAATCACAATAAATATACATTATCTAAACATCCCCTGTTAAAGTGATTTTCAAATTAGATTAAAAAAAGCAAGACCCAATTATAAACTGCTCAAAAGAAATCAATTTTAACTTTAGAACACAAATTTCTAAACGAAATGGCCAGAAATGTTATTCCAAGATAAGTCAAAAATGTTGAATGGCTATATTAATATCATACAGAGTTCAAGGCAATAATTGGTTACTAATGTAAAGAAGATTGTGTCATAATAAAAAGGAGTGGAGGTCAATTTCCCAAAGTACCAAATAATCCAAAGTGTGCATGTACCTAATTCACAGGCATAAATAGGCTATTATTAATGGAAATTTCAACCCTTTTCTCAGTAATTATAAAACAAGTAGACAGAGATCCTTAAGGATTAAGAGGTGAACCACACTATCAACCAACATGACCTACGTAGTGAGCCCGGTCCTCCCAACCCTAGCCATAGTAACCCTGTTGCAGAAAGCAAGCCAGCATTGATCTGTTCTGCTTGCCAAATTGCACCAAAACAAGGTGTCCTTCCCATGGCTGACAGTGTTTGCCAAGAGCAACAGAATTCCTGTAAGGGCAAGGAGAGAGTCCACCCAATCATGTAACTTTGCCAGGGTCTGCTTTTATCTGTGCGGGTAGAAAGGAACCTCTGCTGTCTTGTTTAACACCGGGCAGCGCTCTGTAGCCAGTTAGCATGGATTCTTCTACAGACGGAAGGTGAGTGGTTAGTGACACGGGCCATGGCTCTGTAAGTAACCCTAGTAAACTCGATCATTCACCACGATCAGTAAGAGTCATGCTTTGGATGGCAGATGTCACCACTTTGGAGGCACATATAATTTCTACATTTCCCTGGGAAAGTCATGCTTCAACCTAATAGGCCACTCAAGAGATACACCAATCTTTCCAACAACAGCGGACACACAATCTTTCCAAGAGGACCCATGATGTTTACCAAAGCAGGCCACATTCTGAGCCACAAAATGTGTCTCAACAAACTCAAGAAGATTCAAGTCACAAAAATTAGGATTAAGAACACACATCAAGAGCATAAAGACATTGAGAAAGACCTAAAACATTGGAAAACTAGAAAAGAAATTGCAAATTTAATCCACTAGTAAAAACAAAAACCTCATCAACGAAAAAATGTAAAAGATAATAGTAGAAGTATGTGGAAATGAAATGAAACACACAACAAGTTTTAAAAATTGCAAGATGTTAAGGAGGCTGAGGAGACAGCTCATTGGATAAAGTGCCCACTGCAAAAGCATGAGGACCTGAGTTCAGATCCCCAGAACCCATGTAAAGTGAATGTGGTAGCAGCATGTGCCTGTAACCCCAGCCCACCTATGGCGAGGTGATGATAGAAAGAGAAAAATCCCTGGAATCTCACAGGCCGTTACACTCATGAACTCACATAAACTGTAGTCACCTGTACCAGACAAGTGTATGATGGCATAATCAACACCCTGTCATGAATATGGGATCAGCACCTGGGGCCACTCCCCTCCCTCCCTGAGGAGCTAATAGCAGTGATGTAAGAGTTGCCAGGAGAGAGAAGACATCTGCTGTGGTGTGTCCACTGGTAAGCGGTAGGAAGAAAGGGTTCAGCAAGGTTTTGGGGAGATGTGAGGGTAAAGTGGGGAGCATATGATCAAGCTGCAATATTGATGTGTGTATATGTGTATGCATGAATGGGCATATACACATGTGAAATTGCCATCAAAGCACAAAGAAAGAAAAAAATCATATTTCCAAACAGTCTGGCGTGAGAGCTCACAGCTTTAATACCAGCACTTGGGAGGCCAAGCAAGCAAGGTAAGAGGATCATCATGTGTTCGAGGCCACCCTGAGACTACATAATGAATTTCAGCTCAGCCTTGGTTAGAGTGAGACCCTACCTCAAAAAAAAAAAAAAAAACCCTACCCCATGGACTGACCCAGTATGCCCACCAAGGAAGGCCTCCAGTGGGTTGGGGACAGGGAAGAAGGAAATGGGGGTACCATCATAAGATTTGCTCATACGATGTATCTAATTATGGATAAGAACAATATCAACAATAAAAAACAAAACAATAATAATTAATAACAATAAAATATTTCCACACAAACATTTGAGAAAAAGGGTTAATAAACAGGAAACCAAAAATCTGTGTTTACACTGGCCTCTGTTAATTTTACATATGCGATGAGACACCCCACCAGTTGCTCTCATCCAATTAGGAAAATGTTCCTGTTTGTACAGCACACTGTCAGGTTCACAAGGGCAAGGACAAAGCAGCGTTCAACGGTGTTCTCTGCACTCAGCTCAGCTCCTGGGAGGCACAGCGGTACCACATTAGGGGAAAACAAACTCCCTTCTGGATCCTGAGACAAATGCCTAAAGCAGTCCAGAGTATCTCCCCTACAGAAACTTAGACAAACATTAATATCTGAGCTCAAACAATACTCTCCCTTCAAGGACATATTTATAGAATTTGAAATCCCCTTTAAACATCAGATTTTAGAACCTGAGAAAATGTGCTTTTTCTAACATGGAAACTTTGAAAGATTTCTCTTGTGAATTTTCTGATGTCACAGAGGGTAGCTTTTAAAAATAAAATCTCATTTTATTACTATCTTAAAGCAAGTCTCACAAAATAATATTCAGACTCAGTCATTAAAAATAATTTATCACACAATAAGTTCAGTCATGAAGTCATGTCTGAAAGTCGTGTGTATCAAAGATTGGTACCAAAGCTAATTTGTTCTTCAGAATGAACTTGGTTCCAGAAGCCAAGAATTCTGGACTAAAGCTCAGGACCATAGCTAATAACCTGGGAGAAGTAGCTAGATATATATATATATATATATATATATATATATATATATATGTATATATGTATATATATATGTATCAGCGTATATATTCTCCAGCTTCCAATGCCTCAGCCTTTGAATGGATGACCGAAAGCTTCACCCTCCTAATCAAAGAAGCTAAGATCTCCCTCCCATAACACAGTCGACACTTAATTAGCCAACATGAAAATTAACTTTTAAAATCCAGATGTAGGAAAGATAACCTAAAAAGGTTCTATTGTGAGAATGAGAACTACTTAATATAACTCTCAGAAGGATGACCTTGGACACAATATATATGGAAAATGACCAAAGTCAGAAAGTTGGGAAAGCCAGATATGTTATGCTGACAGACCAATTCCCTAACATCTATGTACAGACTGGAGATTTATTCATTTGCCCTTTGGAAGTTCTTTCCATCAACACCCACACTTGTACTGATTTCCACAGTGGCTGCACCAACAGTGAATCAGGGTTGCTCTTGTTCCACATTCCTGCCAGCATGGATTGTCCTTTATTTTCTTTATGACTACCATTCTGACTGAAGTGAGATGAAATCCAGAGCAGTTTTAAATTTCCAAGTATTTATTATCCATATGCATTCATTCTTTTGAAAGCTGTCTGGTCAGCTCATTAGCACATTTACTGACTGGAAGGTTTGGGTTTGGGGTCTTTAATTTTTGGAGTGTTTTACATCTCCTGGATATAAATCCCATCTGATACATAGCTAACAAAGATTTTATTTTCCCCATCCTGTAGATTGTCTCTTCACCTGCTGATTCTTTTTCCAGGCATGAGTTTCTTAATTTCCAACAGCTCCACTTGTCTATCAGTACTCATGATTATTTCCTGTGCTATTGACATCCTGTTCAGAAAATCCTTTGGTGCTATATCTGGAGGTGTATTTTTTTAACTGATACAAGTCTTTCATTTAAAAATCTTTTTAAAAATTTATATCTTTATTATGAATAAGTATATACATTGTATGAGAAATTCTTGCAAAAGTGTCCCCATTTCCCTCTTCTCTGTCCCTACCCACTGGGGTCCTTCCTTGGTGTGCATACTGGATCTGTCCATAGGGTAGGAGGTTACGGCACCAGAGGTAGCCAGGTTTTTTTTTTTCTTTCCCCTTTTTGCATTGTTACTGAGGGGGCCATATCTCTGGATAATCTCCCCCACCATGGCTCTTACATTATTTTTGCCCCTTCTTCCACTCGGTTCCCCGAGTCATGGTGGGTGAGTTCTAAGTCTGGTTTATTGTTAAGAACTTAAGTGTCTCTGGACTTCTACTTTGGGTTGTGTTGGGTATTGTTGGTGTCTGTCTCTGTTGACCTTTCATGGGTTATCTGACTTGCTGTGGTGATTGGTCTGTTTATCTCATCACTTTCTCATAGGTTTCATTTGGGCCCTGTGTGATAGGCCAGGGGTAGAAGTGTTTTATCTATGTTTCATTCTAGTTCAAAACTTTTAGCACTTACATTAAGTTCTTTGATGCATTTCGAATTGATTTTTGTGCAGGGTGAGAGATGCGGATCTAGTTTCATTCATAGACATGTAGAAATAGTGGTTTCCAAACACTATTTGTTAAAGAGGTTATCTTTTCTCAATGTACATTTCTGATAGTTGTGTCAAAACTTGACTACACCTATGTGGATTTGAGTCCTATATTCTATTCCATAGGTCTGTATGTCTGCTTTATTGTACCAAGACTATGATATGTTGTGACTATGGCTCTATAATTTGCAATTGGGTATTGTGATATCACCTACATCGTTCTTTGTGAAAATGGTTACTTAAGCTCTTCAGGGCCTTTGGTGCTTCTATTTGAATTTTAGGATTTCATTGACTAGTTCCATGAGCAATGTCATTGAGATTTTGTTGGGGATTTCACTGAATCTGTAAATTACTTTTAGAGATATATCCATGATCACAATATTAATTCTATGAACATGAGGGTTTTTTATCTCTGTATGTATATGTGTGTGCGCTTGCACACA
This sequence comes from Zapus hudsonius, assembly GCA_004024765.1. Classification (NCBI taxonomy): domain Eukaryota; kingdom Metazoa; phylum Chordata; class Mammalia; order Rodentia; family Dipodidae; genus Zapus; species Zapus hudsonius. The sequence continues at coordinate 34,572 of PVHP010002030.1, read as the reverse complement.
CACGCGCCTGTGTGTGCATATTACTGTGGGCACACACATGTAAAAGCATACATGTGGAAGTCAGAGGACAACTTTGAGTGTCAGCCCTTGCCTTCTACCTTGTTTGAGACAAGGTCTCTGTTTTTTGCTGCTATACATGTCAGACTAGCCACCCCAAAAGCTTCTGGCAATCCTATCTCCCCCTACCCTCTTGCTATTTATTGGAACACTAGTATAATAGACACTTGTGTTACTGTGCTAAGATTTATGTGAGTTCTGTGCATCCAAACTTAGATCAACACATGCTCAGGAAATGCTTTACCAAACAAGCCATCTACCCAAGCCCAGTCTTTCCATCTTCTCGTATCTCCTTCAATTTCTTGTTTCAGTGTCTTAAAGTTTTCATTGTATAGATTTCACATGTATTGTTAGGTTAAATCCTAGGTACTTTTTAAAAAAGCTATTGTGAAACAGAATTTTCATCCTGATTTCTTTCCAACAAAACCCATTGTTATAAAGAAAAGCTACCAATTTTTGTGTGATGCTTTTAAAACCTGCTACTTTGCTGGAAAATGGGTATGAAGTCTGAGTTGTCTCATGAAGTCTTTATGGTCTTTAAAGTATAGGACCTTTTGTCTGCAAATGGGGATAATTTGACACACACACATACACACATATACATCATATACATATAAATATATCCCTTTTATTTCTTTCTCGTTTTATTGCTCTAGGTAAGACTTCAAACACTATATTGAATAAGAGTGGAGAGAGTGGGTATCATTTGCTTATTCCAGATTTTAGAATAAATGCTCTCAGTTTTTCTCTATTTCAAATAATGTTATCTATAGGTTTGTCATATATAGCCTTTATTATGTTGCAGTATGTTCTTTCTACTCCTATTCTATTCAGAGCTTTAATCATGGAGAGATGTTGACCTTTGGCAAAGGCCTTTTATGCGGCATCTGGCTTTAAGTCTATTCATGTGCTGAATGACACTTCCACAGTTCTAATGTTCCTCTTATGTCTTCTCATCTATTTAAAATCTTTACATTGTTTCTCCCAACAAACAATATCCTCAATTGTTTTACATCATTCAGCTTCACAATTTTTCAATGCAGCTTGTAAACAGTGGAAACTTCTCACAGCTAGCAAGGATGAATAATGGTGTGTCCATCTTTTCTACTGGAGGAATCTAGATAAAAAGCTTTATCTCTTTGGTTTCAGATGGCCTTTGACTGGCTTTCTCTTCCATTCTGGCTGATGAAATTACCACCTAAAATGGTGATTTTGGTGAAAAACTGTTCTAAAGTATCCACTATTGTGAATTTTTTTCCATGATGGACTCATTTGTTATAACTTTTCCTTTTGATATGAAAAGCCTTACATAAATTATGGGGAGATGTGCTATTTGAAGAGGGACACAAAAATAGAGTTAAGGCACAGATAGTATATACTAATTCATATAATAAAAATATTAACCATGACACACAGAAGAATTATCTTTCAAAAAAACCTTCACATTTCCTTCAGACTATATACACCCATAATCCTTATCCACAGGGTCTCTGCACCTAAATCAACAGAAAGCAGAAACAGAAAACCTAATGGAGAAGAATGTTGTATTAAAAAAAAAACATACAAACCACTCTTTGTAATATACTACATAGCTATGAAAGGAAGTTTAGGGACAGGAGGGGTTTCATCATCCTCTGCTATATGGATTGATCCTACAGTTCAAAAAAGTGGGTAGTAGAAATAGCCAAATTAATTTAGTACTTACAGATCATATAAAAGATAAACTTTAAGGTCAGAATTCTTAAAGGTATTCTTGAATAATGGTTCCATATAACAGATGAATAATTTCAAGTCCCCTTTCATCCAGCACTGTATGTTCCAGTTTGCACCTGAATTAAAAACAAACTACATTAAATCTGAAAAACATTCTGAGCACCCAGTGAAAGAGAAGAGCTAAATTGAATTTACCCGTGTTCTGATACAACTTCTGCTACCCATTCTGAGAGGAAAAAGAACAGACTCTCCTAGGGGTATGTCTGCAAAACCATTCAGTACCTTTGATCCTCAGTTTGTTTGTTTGTTAAGTAGAAGATTTAAATTCAATTACTGCTTTCCAAACTTGTCTGTAATTCCAAACTACCTAAACAGGACAAAAGATTCGCTATGCTCAGTTCATTTCCACTTTTCCAGGGAACAAAGGACATTGTGTGTCTGCTTTCACAAATAAAGGCACAGGGATTCACAGTTGAACTATGAAGCATGTCTAAAATTTTTGTCACTGTAATATCATGGGACCAAAATAAAGCTCATAAATAGTATATTTCATTGCTCACTCAAAATCCTACCAGAGAATGATAAGCCATGATAATTTGTCATTTATAAGGCAGAAATAGCAACAATTTAAAAATTGTGACTAATAAGACAAAACTAAGAGTAAGACAGCACTAAAATTTCTCCAAACAAAAAGGATTTCTAGCTACTAGTTATCTTATAATACTACGAATGATAAACCTTCTTGGAAGAATAATAAATTGACATCTTTAGTAACCACTACTTTCCCAAGCCATTTTAGTTATAAGAATTTAAATTCTCCTAGAAGTTAACTAGTTCTTAGCTCTCATTTATAATATAAAGTTTAATGACATAGCATAATAATCATTCCTATTTCATAATAAAGAATGGATTGATATTTTTTATCATTTTAAGACTCATAACTAACCCCTTGTTCATTCATTACATTAACAGCTATGAACTTTATTAGAAATACTGGGAGTTATTCTTACCAACTTGTTTTTCAAATCTAATTGTACTACATATCATGTCTTGTTGTTATTATTAAACTGATTTCAACACACTGAAGTGTTTTCCCATGTAATCAATAGTGCTAAACTGGAGGGAGGGTTGTTATTTCAGAAAACGTACGACACTATCTGGAAGCTTTTATTTCATTTTATTTCTTTGCAGTAGGGTTTCACTCTGTAGCCCAGAGGCAGCTGGCCTAGAGCTCATGATCCCCTGCCTCATTCTCCCATGTGCTGGGGTTAGAGGTGTACGTACCATGCCCAGCTGGCATCTAATGGGTAGAAGCAAGAACTACCATTAAATAGGCTGCAATTCAGGGTCAGACTCTAGAACCAAGAATGATTTGGACTGAATTGTCATCAGTATCATTGAGAAATCCCGATTAACACTGCATTAAGAGCCCATACTTAGGTATCACTACCCTTTCATATCTAGGATCTTTTTATATGTTTGAATCATTTGACTCTGCCCTCCTAAACCACAACAATCAGAAATAATTGTTTTTTTTCATTTTCAGATTCAGAATTAACTAAACTAGCAACATGTAGTATGGGTTATACTTAAACCAACAATGAAACTCCCTTGCTATAAAATGTATTTTGTTTCAGAATAAAATAACTGTTATTCAAACACCTCCTTAACTAATTCGATAGCTTTAGCATTGTGGTGGTTTGAATCAGCTTTACCCTATAAACTCATGAGTTCTGAATGCTTGGTCCCCAGCTGGTGGCAATTTGGGAGGGGGAGACTTGCTGTGTTGTTGCTGGTAGACTTAGGGGTGTTATAGTCAGCTGCCTCTTGGCAGAATTCTTTTGGTTCAGTGATGCTGTTTTCAACCATCTATGACAAAGGTGATGTCCAGTCTCTGTGCGTGCCATTCCTTCTCCCACAATAATGGAGCTTTCTCTTAAGACTATAAGTTAAAACAAACCCTTTCCTCCCATCTGGTTTTGGTTGGGTGTTTTGTCCCAACCATAAGACAGTAACTACAACAAATCATTGGTACCAAAAAAGTGAAGGTGTTGTTCCTAGAAACCTGATTGTGTAGCATTGAGCCTTCTGTAACTGATTTGTGGGAGGAATGTTGGAGAATTTGAAACCATGGACTATGAATTACCTTGCATTGCTATAAATAGAATTTAAAGGACAATTCTGGTCAGAGTTGAAAGACTTAAATGCAGAAAACTATGGACTGTGTAGGCTTGGATTATGAGGAGAAGAAAGCTTTGTCTGGATTGGGCTATGCATAGCTTGTATAAGAGACTTGCTGTGTTCTGCCTGTGTTCTGAGAACCTGTGTTCTTGAGCAGGGGTGAGTTTAGAAGAAATGCATAAGGGTATGATACAGAAAGAAATGAAAGATGGGAGTGAGACAGCACCCATCCAGTGCAATTGTTTGAGAGATTACCACTAGCATGACTGAGCATCTGTTCTGCACTGGGACAGCAAAAAGAATGCTGACTCATTTGTAAGTAATGGTCTTGAATGCTGAAGGCGTTTTCTGCTCCTCAAAGTCAGCTTTTTCCCCCCCTGGATAAGCAACTGGCATTGAAGCCCATCTGGTTCTGGTTTTGAAAGCATAACAAATGTAGGAAAGAAAGAGTCATTGGATTTGCAATGTGGTTTGTTTTTTGAAAATGGCCACTGTTCAGGATTCTGTGATGGTTAGGTTTTGTTGTCAACTTGGATCTTTTTAATTACCTTGGGTGGGTCTCTATGAGGATGTTTACAAGAAGGCAGCCTCTCAGCAAGGGGCAGAATGTTAAGAAGTTCAAAGAAGCTGGAAGTAAACATCATTTCCTGTGTGGACCACGCAGGAAGGAAATTCCAGAGACTCAGGAAGCCATTAAGTCTGGGATAGGGTTGCAAGACCCCACCCTAAGCATATATAAAGGAGAAGAAATTCTCTTTGGCCCTCCTGCCTGTTTGCTGTTCTCTGTGTGTGGTATAGGTGATGGGTTTTTCACTCTGCTCAGACCTATGAAAGGGGCCAGCCTCTTTCGCTGTTACGGAACTTCCCCTCAATCAGTAGTTTCAATAAATACTTTCCTCCCCCAAATTGTGCCTGGTTTCAAGATTCATCCCAGTGGCATGTGGCTGACTATGACAGAGTCCTTGAACAGAGGACCAATGGAATGATGAGGATTAACTATGTGTTGCAATGGAGACCCCAGGATTTTTTGAGATGCCAGGACTATGTGATATAGGTACCAAGGAGAGCTGCTGGCCTGGGATCAATCATTCCCCAGGCTGTAAGCAGCCCAGCTGGAGGGGCAGAATTGGAAGCCAAGAGACTTCATTATAGTTCCCAAATGGACACAGAACTATAAGAATTGATGTTTTCCCTGTTTATTTTAGATCTTTGTATTGGTTCAAGCTTTTCCTGCAATGGCATCTTTTACAGTATGAATGTTTAATCTGTGCCAGTATGTGTTTTTGGTTTTACAGGCTCACAGTTAAAAGAACTTGGGCCATGGGGATGTTTGAACAGCATTGGGATTGATTAAAAACTATCGGGACGTTTAAAGGTGAACTGAACACATTACATTTTATATCATGGATGGTCATCAGTTTATGGGGGCCAAGGGTGGAATGTGGTGGTTTGAATCAGATGTCCCTCATAAACAAATGTGTTCTGAATGCATGGGCCTCTGCTGGTGGCAATGGGGAAGAAGAGCCTTAGTGAAGGAGGTATGCTTCTAGGGGCAGGGTTAGGGGTGTTCTAGCTAGCTGTCTCCTAATGCTGTTCGCCACCTCTATGGCAGAGGTGATGTCCAGCCTCTGCTCAGATCATGCTTTTTCCTGCCATCATGGAGCTTCCCCTCAAGCCTGTAAGCCAAAATAAATCCTTTCCTTCCTCTCATCAGCTGCTGTTGGTTAGATGCTTTGTCTCAGCAATGAAAAGATAACTACAACAATCAGTAATTTAGTATTTTGTCTACTTTTTTTTTCAGTGCTTAGGAGCAAACTCAGGGTCTTGTGATTTCTAAGCAAACAACTCTTTCACTAAGCTCAGTCCCTAACTTTGTTATATTTTATCTACTTAAGGTGTGCCTTTTCTGCTAAAAAGAAAATATATGAGATTACTAAAAAAAAAGTACTTAAAATTTTTCTTAATTAGATTTTATAGGTTCTAAAATTATTCGGGGCATATTTAGTGGTTTGGGTGCATTATAAATCCTAATTTTACTACTAACATAAAAATAACATATGTTAATCATGCCTTTAAGACATCTATTTTATATACACTTCAGTAAATCAAAACACTTTGTTCTGTACAGTTAGACATAACGACTACTGCTTGAAACATCAAAATACTTACCTAATTGTTGGAAAGCCAAAGAATTTACTCCTGAAACAAATGTCTCTCCTTCCATGTTGTCTGCATTGGTACAGTTTCCACCTTCCTCATTTGCAAAGCAGCAGTGGAAAGTTGTTTTGGATAACTTAGAAATGTAGGTAACACTTGAATTGAATTTAGTTTCAGCAACTGCTGCATAATTTCCACTCAGATTTGAAGAGTTCTTTGAGATTCCAGCAGGCAAAAGTACAGTGTCATTTGTGTTTGGAGGCACACAAGACAACTTAAATTTCCAGGGAGGAATTGGATATGCCGAGTTAAGTGCAGTTATCGCACAAAGAAATTCTGTCAGGACAGTAAAAAGACAGACAGAAAATCATGAAGACATGAATGAATAACACCAGTGATTCAATCATGTAGTGCTCAGTAATGCTCAAGCTTCAGAGTACTTTGTCAAACTCCTGAACAGTGCTGTTCTCGCAGTGTGTGTGTGTGTGTGTGTGTGTGTGTGTGTGTCCAAGCAGAGCTGTACTTGCAAAGTGTGCATTCTACTTCAGAGGACAGTTATCGACTAAAGGAGTACTGCTCTCTAGCACCTTTTGTTTTGGGAATTCATGCTTCAATTTTCTTCATTAATGTAACCTACTTATATTCCCATAGGAGAAAACTAATATTAAATCTTTCCTTTTTTATAATAAATTATTGAAAATTCTAGAGTATATGAGAACTATTTAAAAGTTCAATTATATAAATAAATATTAAAACATTATTTTAATATTCATTAGAGTAAAACCAAAATGCTAATACTTTTTGCGGAATGCTTTTTGGAGAGGGACCATCTTTGACATAAAAGACAATATCCTGGTCAATTTCTGGAATCTGCTCAGAACTTTCCAGATATAAAGAGGCATATAGATGTATCCTAACATGTTCCACACAAAATGAATGAAGACCTACAGTTAACTCGGATCCTCAGGTTTGCACATCAAGCACTTAATCAATTTAGCCATTCTTTGAATGGATGTCCTCCAATGGATTCAGAAGTTTTGCTAAAGCTTGTATCTAAAAAGAGGTGTCACTTGGGCAGATCCTAGGGTCCAGCTCTAAGGTGTGCTGAGGATGGTAATTCCAGCTCAAGTTATGCAAAAACAGTCCAAGTTCTGCAGAGTTCCATGCTGCCTGAGAGTGCTTGGTTTTGGAGGCAATGGTGATGGTTTTTCTCTCTCTACATAGATCTGTAAGCCTCAATAAATCCCTTCTTCATCACATAAACTGTGCCTCATTTAGAGGTTCATCCCAGCAGCACGAACTGTCTATGACACACTATATATATGGGTGTGAGGATGTGTGTGCATGTGAGCATGTGTGTCTGTGAATGTATGTATGTACCACTATAGATAAGAGCTATATGTGCATGTAAGCATGTGTGTATAACTGTGTTAGTGTATGTATGAGTGTGCATATGCATGTGTGTGAGTATGCATGTGTATGAGTATATGCATACACGTGTATTTTTAAATTGTGAAGAAAATACCATCAAATTCTTACAGTAAGTTGGACTTTTTGTTGGTGGATTTATTTTGTTTTGTTTAGTCTGAGACTAGGTCTTGCTATGTATTTCAGGCAGGCCTCAAGCTTGGAATTGTCCTTCAGCCTCCCAAGTACTGAGAACAGAAATATGCCTCCAAGCCAGCTTTAATTTGCATTTGTAATCATGAGGATGTGTGGTGGTTAGATTTCATTGTCAACTTTACATTTTTAGGAATTTTGTGTGGGTCTCTGATGTTGCTCACAGGAAGGCAGCCCCGTCAGTAGAGGACAGAACATAAGGAAGCACAGGGGATCTAGAAACAGACTTTCCTTCCTGGGAGGGCAGTGCGGGGAGGACATTTCAGAGACTTAGGGAGTCAACAAGTCTGGGGGTAGGTATCAAGACCCCACTCTAAAGCTATATAAAGGGGAAGAAAATCTCTCTTCCCCGCCCCTATCTGTTTTGTTGGTATGTGTATGGTGTTGGTGATGAGTTTCTCTTTGCTTGGACCTGTGAAAGAGGGCCAGCCTCTTTCATCATTATGGAACTTCCTCTGGATCTGTAGCTTCAATAAATCCCTTCTTCCCATTAACTGTGCCTGGTTTGGAGGTTCATCCCAGTGGTTATGGCTATGACAGGGTGTATGAGAATTCTTAACTGGAAAAAGGAAATTATGTTAGTCAAGTTAAAAAAAATCTGTAACAGAAAAATGCTTACTTAACAGAGGCCAGTAAAATAACTCACCACAATATAGCAAAGCCACACAGACTTTTTGAAAAATCATCTTCCTTAAGAGAGGTATACCTGAAAAAACAACAAAACAAAGCTAAATCAACACACATGGAGAAACCCATATACACAAGCATCATGGAAAATACGAAAGGAAAAAATGTTATTGAAAGTCTTCACATTTGAATAGTCAAACTGGATCCATATCAGAGAAAGTCTTCACACTTAAATTGTCAAACAAACTGGATCCACATCAGAGAAACATTTCACATTAAAAAAATTAGTTTGTTATTATGAATCTGCCCTTTTACATAGTTAAAGATGAGCCAAAAATTGATTTGACTCACATTTATCTAAACTTTTCTGAGTGTAGTAGACAATTCCATAATGCTAGGACAAATATCCAACCAGACATTCATTTCAGTTAAGTTCCATCAATAGCAAAGAATCTGGCTTCCATTCTTAAGTACAAATAAACAGACATTACCAACCAGCCAGCACTACAAGCAAGCAGTCAGAGATCAAACCTCCCTGCATGCCTTTGAGCTGCAATTCAGATGCACCCACAAACACACCTTTGGGCTAGACCCCAGTATCCACCCACAGTGATACCTCCTCCATCCAGGGTGCTGGGGACCCAAGATACAACTTTAATAAAACACCTGAGTCTATGGGGGACACACATTCAAACTAAAACATTCCACCCTTGGCCCCCAAAAGACTCATGACCATCTCATATTGCAAATTGTATTCAATCCAACTTCAAATATCCCCAGAATCTTTACCAATTTTAAAATTGTTCCAAATTCCTAAGTCCCATTTGAAATTCAACACTGTCTCTTAACTGTGAGTCCAGTAAAATATGTCCAACATAAAATGGCACAGAGTAAATATTTCCATTGCTATAAGGCATAACAAGGAGAGACTGGACCAATGCAAAATCAATAACCATCAGGTAAACATCAAATATCTACAGTTCAAGGCTGACATCCATAAACCAGTTACAACAATCTCTGTATGTTCTGCCCCTAGAGCTAGGCTACGTAGCTGGAAAAAAACTTCCATCTCGAGCCAACGGCACTCCATGTTAACTTCTACACAGTCCTGGTATATCCAAAATATCCATTGAAAACCATGGTCAATCTTGCAATGGCTTCACTGGTTCCTCTACTGGGGATATCATGCCCTGCTTCCCATGACAAATTTCAGCAGCTGCTCCTGGAACCATGTGCCCTTCATGACTTACTTCTATGCATGTTTCATGCTTCTAAAATCAATACTCAGTACTTAATAACCTGGTATTTATTTATTTCCTCCCTGGATTAACAATTTATTTCCTCCCTGGATTAACATGTTTTCAATAAATCTGGACCTTGAACAGCAGAATTGTCTATCAGTCATCTCTTTTCAAATGTTTGTATTTCTACTATCTAGTCTTCACAAGATGGGATCAACCCCAGGCATCATTTTCATTATTTCAATGTAAGCACCATAATGGTGGTAATCTGCTTGAAAATAACAGCTTCCATAACCTGTGCCAGGAATTAATACTTGCCTGAATTTTTTCTAACTTTAAATCTTTTTTTTTCTTTTTTTATATTTTATTTATTCATTTTTCAAGCAGAGAGAGAGAGAGAGAGAGAGAGAGAGAGAGAACACCAGGGCCATCACCTTGTGGGTCTGGCTTATGTGGGTCCTGGGGAATTGAATCGGGGCCTTAGGCACTGGAGGCAAGTGCCTTAACCGCTGGGCCATCTCTCCAGCCCATAACTTTAAATCTTTTATCTTTCAGTTGTATATCTTCTGCCAAGCATATCAGTCCATAATTTCAAATTCAACCTTGATCAAACTTTCCGGTCATGGGCAGCAAGATGTAGTCAGCCTTTATGCCAATTCCAACAAAGTTCTTTGTTGGCTTTCCTTTCCCTTTTGAAAGGTCATAAACCAACACAATACTTTCTGCACTCAGTATTTTCAAACTCTCACCAGAAGAGCCCATAAAACTTGGCTTACTGCTCCCAGGAACCAATTCCATCAAGATTTCTCAAGTACACAAGTTCCAAAAGACCAAAATCTACACGAGCAGATTGATCTAAGCAAAACTCCACTTCTCAGGTACAAAATTTCTGTAGAGAACTCCACAACATTAGGACAAATATACAACCAGAGAGAGTTTATGGGAGGAATGGGATTTATTTCAGTTTACAGATCCAAGGAAAGCTCCATGGAGTGCTGTTGCTCAGAATGGAAGTTTTCCCTGGCTACTCTTCCCAGCTAGAGGGATGGAAATTAGAAATCCAGAGACTTGTCATCACTTCAACTTTGAGGAGCAGGAAACCTTCAGCGTTCAGGCCCCTTACTTCAAAGACTTCGACCTGCTGTCCCAATGCAGATCACCTGGCCCAATCTCAACGGTTGTCATCTCTCAAACAATTGTAGCTGAATGGGCAGCAATTTCAGCCCAAAGATTTCCTTTCTTTCTGTGCCATCTCCATCTGTTCACACCAGTCCATTTCTAAACAATACAACCCTGCAAAAGTTCTCAGGCCACAGGCAGGCAGAATGCAGCAAACTTCTCATACAAACTACTTCTAGCCCAGTCCTGACAAATTTCTTTCTCACCCTCCTAAGCCAAACCTCACAGTCCATAGTTCTTTCAACTCTGACCAGAATGATCCACCAAGCTATACTTCCAGCATTGCAAGAAGTCTTTTAGGGCAAGGTTTCAAATCTGTCCACACTCCTCTCACAAACCAGTTCCAAAAGGCCAAAGCCACAGAATCATGTTTCTAGCAGTAATGACCCCACGTCTCGGTACCAATTTACTGTTGCTGTCAAACTCCTCATTGCTGGCACCCGACCAAAAGTAGTTTATGGGAGGAAGGGGTTCATTTTGGCTTATAGACTTGAGGAAATCTCCGTGATGGCAGGGGGAAATATTGTATGAGCAGAGGCTGGACATCACGCCTGGTCAATATCAGGTGGACAACAACAGCTGATGAGTATTCCAAACTTGGACAAGGGGAGACTGGCTATAATACCCCTAATTCCACCCCCAACACGCTTACAATTCCCAAATTGTCATTAGCTGGGGATCAAGCATTCAAAACACATAATTCCATGAGAGACACCTGAATCAAACCACCACACTGTCTAAGTGAGAAGTGTTTCTGGTCTCAATACAAGACATTGAACAAGAATACCACAGTTCTCATCCATGTTCAACTTGTTTAAATGAAATACTAAACAAATCACTACCTTTTAAATTATTTGTACAAACAAGTCTATCTTCTACTGAATGTGATGGGTTTTCAGAGGAAAATCAGACAGTTTAATTAGTATTGGTAGTGTCTATTTTGCCATTTTTATTGATCAAATCTACCTAATTATAAAACAACAGTCTCAATCAGTGTTTGCATGAGTGAATGGAAAGAAACAGAATGATTTACAACTAGTTTCAGTGATTTCAAAAACTCTCTGAGCTTGTAAAAAATGCTAATGAGTCAGGAAAGTAATTCTGACAATTCTCTTGTGTTGATGAATACACCCAATGAGCTCCATCTGCTGCTAATGTTTTGCATTAACTTTCTGCTAAATAAACATCTAGCTTATGCTTAAATAACAATTAAGCATTTGATTTAATTGAAATTTAAAATATTATTTCTTCAAGTGTTAAAAATTTCAAAATATATTTAGGTTAATCTTTTCCTAGTGACCTTCTAATTTAAGTATGTTCATTTCAATTTCTTCACAGACTAAAAACTCATCGTGCTCTTTTCAACAAGTGGCTGTTAAACATTTAAATTCTTTTGTGTATATTTTTTAGGATTGATAAAGACTACGTAACCAAATATATATATATTTCTGAAAGTTCAAGGACACCCTGTGACTACATAGTGAATTCCAGGTCAGTTTGGGCTAGAATAAGCCAACCTCAAAAAAGTTAATTAATTAATTAAAAATAAATTTATATATATATATATATATGAATATATATATATATATATGAATACAAAAAATAGTAAGGGGCCTAAATGCTTTGTTCTCTCCTGGATTAACAAGTTGGTAGCCCACCTGGTTCTGTGGAGTATAACAAATGCAAGAAGAGAGGATCATTGGATTTGCAACACAGCTTTGTTTTTGAAAAATGGCCATTGGCGTATGAAGCAGATGTTCTAGATTGCTTGCATGGAAGCCCGATGGAGCCCTGAGGATGAACTGTGGGTTGCAATGAAGACCCAATAAAATGCCAGGACTATGGATGACTGCCAAGGCGAGCTGCCAGCGCCAGATGAAGTTTTCTAGGACTGTGAGTAGCTGAGCTGGAGGGGCGGAATCAAATCTCCAAAAGACTTGTTCAAATGCAGGGTTGTTTCCCTGCTTGTTTTAAATCTTGTATTGGTTCAATCTGTTTATGCTGTGCCTCATGTTTGGCAGTCTGAATGTTCTGTGCCATTACGGGTTTATTTTTGGTATTATGGCTCAGTTGAAAACTGCGGGGACTTAGGAGGTGAGCTTAACACTTTGTATTTATGATTATTATTTTGTAGGGGCCAGGGGCAGACTGTCATGGTTTGATCCAGGTGTCCCCCACAAACAAATGAATGTGTTCTCAGTGATTGATCCTCAACTGATGGCAGTTCGGGAAGTAGAACTTTGCTAGATCTGTGTTGTCGGGGGCAGGTTTATGGGGATTATAAACCAGCTTCCCCTTGCCAGTGTTTGGCACACCTTCCTGCCATTGTTTGCAGTGCTATGGCGGAGGTGATGTCCACCCCTCTGCTCATGCCATCATTTTCCCTGCCAGGATAGAGTCTCCCCTTGAGTCTTTAAGCCAAATAAACCCATTCCTCCACAAGCCGCTTTTGTTTGGGTTCTTTCTGCACAGCAATGAGAAAGCTGACTACAACATTAATGATATAAAAATGGTGGTATATCTTTAGAATTTATGGTGCCTACGATTTAAAGAATTACAAATGAGGGCTGGAAAGATGGCTCAGCGGTTAAGGCACTTGCCTCCAGTGCCTAAGGCCCCGGGTTCAATTCCCCAGGACCCACATAAGTCAGAACCACAAGGCGGTGGCCCTGGTTGTCTCTTTCTCTCTCTCTTTCTCTCTACTTGAAAATGAATAAATAAAATATTTTAAAAAATAAAAACTGAATGAGAGATATTAATTACATTTGTTTAAAATGAAAGTGTCCATAGAGAAGCTACTTACCTGCCCTTGAAGGATGGGGAGGAATGTAAAGCGGGTTTTAATTACTGTCACGATCCAACAGGACCTGTGGTCAGTAGAAACAAAGGTCAGTGAGTGTAGCAGTAAAAGGCAAGAAGATGTCCTGTTTGTTAGTCAAAAAAGAAACAACCAGGAGCCAGAAGGACTGCTTTTTACATTCTGTTGTTTCTGTAAGAACTCAAATCACACTCTGCCCATCAGCAAAGCTCTCCAACTTTCAAGGCCAATAGAGAAATGTGGAGTTATCTCCTAGACAGGTCTGACATGGGTAGCATGCTATTAATTTTAAATGGTAACCTCTTACTAATATTACAGGAACTACAACTAATAGATGTACATTCGTATGTCAGTATGTTTTCTCTGCTTACATATACACACAAGTATGTATGTGTACAGTTTATATTCTTTTTTCTCCTTGATACTGACCAATTTGTTTTAGAAATTCTGCTGGTGCATACAGAAATACATTTCTACTATTTAATTTTTATATTTTCTTAATTTTCAAAGGCTTAGGCATCCGAATAACACAGCTGCTAGTTAAATGCAAAATGAGAAAATATGATTCTGAGAAAAACTAAGTTGTCCTGTGCCCTCATGAAATAGATATTTGGTGACAGCTGTTCTTACACATGACTTCACATTTTATAAATCCTATTATAAATAGCATGATAGAAGCTCCTGGGCATCTCAATTTGGCTCCAAACTTCAACCACTAACTAGTACAAACAGGCAAATACTTGCACTATGTTACCACCAGCTTTACAGAAATGACTGATTCAAGGATAGGACACACCCGACCACTCTTCCACTAGTACTTCCATGGGTGTATCCTCGTGTTCTCGCTCCTTCTCTACCATCTCTTTAACCATATTTAATTTTTTTCTTTATTTTATTCTTATATATTATTTGTTTTTGTCTGTCCCTGTCATGTTTACAAGCACAGAATGTTAGCCTCTTCTGTTCAACATCTGCAATAATGCTTAAATCAAATAAATACCCAGTAAATATTTGCTGAACAAATAAATGAATCAAAGTATTGATAATATACATTAAGAATGTGAAAATGGAGCTAAAAAAAGTTTAGGCCCTTATATTTTGTTGAGTTTATTACTATTCAACAGTTGCTCATTTTCAACTTTTACAAAAAGCATCATGTGGTAGCTATTATCACTGAATGGAAGATTTCTAAGGCAGCTAAAGAAAACCTGGAATGATAAATCATCATCTACAAGGCCATAACATAAAATAAAGAACAAAAATGAGACTAAGAAACGCAAATATTGATACGAATAAAGAGCAAGGTAGTTTTGTGGGTTTTTTTGTTTTGTTTTGTTTTGTTTTCAAGGTAGGGTCTCACTCTAGCCCAGGCTGACCTGGAATTCACTATGGAGTCTCAGGGTGGCCTTGAACTCGGGACCCTCCTACCTCTGCCTCCCGAGTGCTGGGATTAAAGGCGTGCGCCATCACGCCCGGCTGGCAAGGCAGTTTTCTTTTACAGGTAGTCAGGTAGGGACACGGGCCCAAACAATCTGGATGCCACCCTGCCCTGGCAATAATAGCACTATTCTGGTTCAAGATGGTGGTAAGGAGTAGCTTCCTGAATCTTCTTTCATTTTATTTTTTAAAAAGGTTATTCTCTTATACCTCTGCTCCCATGACACCAAGGGCCCTCTCCAGTAGGGTTATTGGTTTTCACTGTGAAGTGATGAAGGCTCTAGTCAGTCTCTGGGGTAGGATCTGTGCCTCAGAATATTCCTACCCATCTTGCGGTTCTTACAATCTTTCTGCCCCCCTCCTCTACAATGTTCCCTGAGCCTTGGTGGGTACATTAGTCTGATTTAGTGTGAAGCTCTACTGCCTCTGAATTTCTGCTCTGATGAGTTTGGAATGACCACTGTGCCTGTCGCCATCTCTCTGGAGCTGGTTGTCAGGCTAGCAGTGAAAGCAGTACTTGTTTTGCCATTTCCTCTGCAATGTCTCCTGGGCCTGGGTAGATGTCTTGTGGTAGGCAGTCAGCTGGCTCTTCTTGTGGTTATTGATGGATCTTGGATCTCTTCGGTATTCTCAGCTATCTGTAAAATCAAGCAATTCTCCAAACACAAGTGAGAGCACTTTGGATTTACAGGGATAAGCATGGTTATTTGGAAGACATTTTAATATGTATGTCTACTCTTTGTGGCCAAAAAGCAGTAGGAACTTCATATTGGAGTCATGAGTTATCTACCCCATGGATTCTGACTTGGTTCCTAGTACCAAGAATGAGTTTTCTCCCATTAAGCAGGCCTCATGTCCAATCCAAGAACAGTTGGTTATCTGCATAGGCTGTGTGCCACTATTGCACGGGTGTATACTTCTTGCTGGCCTGGTTGATCTTGTAACGTAGGATATCCTGCTTTTTCATTCTGTTGGCAACCATTTTCCCCAAGCAGATCCCATAGCATTTTCCAGCATGGTTACTTGATGTCCTGGGACCATGAGCTGTAGACTCTTCAGCAATAGGGTCTTATCTTTTAGCTCTGGCTGGTAAACAAGTGCTTTGGCAAGTGTGGCCTGCATTGTTTGGGGAATCTCATGAGTGTCCCTGGCAAACATCTTACTGTGAGGGGTAACCTAGTCTGGTTCTAAATTTAACAGCCTGGACCATGGTTTGAAAATTAAGCTTTCTCCAGCTTTTTTGTTGTTGTTGTTGTTTTTGTTTTTGTTTTTCAAGGTAGAGTCTCGCTCTAGTCCAGGCTGACCTGGAATTCACTATGTAGTCTCAGGGTGGCCTTGAACTCAGGGCAATCCTCCTACCTCTGCCTCCCAAGTGCTGGGATTAAAGGCATGCGCCACCACGCCCGGCTTTTGCTTTCTCCAGCTTCTATAGGACACTTTTGATCAGATCATCTTCCCCAACCCCTATAATTGAGAGTTGTATCTTGTAGGATGCTATTCAGGAAGAAAAATTTTATGGTGCTGATTCATGTTATCTTTAGTTTTGAATAATTCTCCCCATCCTCCCCTTCTCTTTCTACCCCTTATATTTTGTCTCTCACCTAACCTGGCAGGTATCCCCTTCTCTCATTCCTCCCTATTTTTACTTTCTCCTAGACCTATTCTAGTTCTATGCCCAAAGTTTTGATGCTTATTACTGACTACACTCAACTCAAGTTCATGATCCATGCTAGGAACCATATATGAAAATGAACACGTGGTGTTTGTCTTTCTGAACCTGTATGACCTCACATAAAATGATTTTTATAATTCCATCCATTTTTCCTTAGTGCTTAGTAGAATTTCATTGTGTATATGATGAACCAGGTCTTCATTGTGCATTCATCAGTAGATGGGCATCTGGGCTCATTTCAGTTCCTGCCTATTGTAAATAGAGCTGTAACAAACATGACTGAGCAAGTATCTCTATAGTAAAGAGTGGAATCCTTAGGGTATACGCCCAGGAGTGGTATAGCTGAGTCAGATGGTAGATCGATTTTCATCTTTTTCAGGAATCGCCATACTGACTTTCATAGTGGTTGTACACGTTTGCACTCCCACCAGCATGGGATAAGGGTTCCTCTTTCCCCACAGCCTTGCAAACATTTGTGATCATTTAATTTTCTTTTTTTAATTATTATTTTATTTATTCATTTTCCAGCAGAGAGATAGAGATAGAGAGAGAGAGAGAGAGAGAGAGAGAGAGAGAGAGAGAGAGAGAGAGAGAGAGAGAGATCACACCAAGGCCACCACCCTGTGGGTCTGGCTTATGTGGGTCCTGGGGAATTGAACCAGGGGCCTTAGGCACTGGAGGCAAGTGCCTTAACCACCAAGGCATCTCTCCAGCCCTGTGATCATTTAATTTTCTAGTGATTGCCATCCTGACTGGGATAAGATAAAAATCTCAAAGGCATTTTAATTTGCATTTTCCTGATGATTAAAGATGTTGAGCATCTTTTAAGTTTTTATTGGTCATTTGTATTTCTTCCTTTGAGAATGCTCTGTTCAATTCTCTGTCTCCTGGCTTTTGATTGGATTGCTTCATTTTTTTAAATGCTTAGTTTTTTGAGGTCTTTGTAGATCCTACATGTTAAACTTCTGTCAGAGGGATAGCTGGCAAAGATTTTCTCCCATTCTGAAGGCTGTCTATTGACCTTGTTGATGGTTTACTTGTCTGTAAGTAGCTTTTTATTGTGATGAGACCCCACTGGTTGAGTGCTTTCTTTGTCCCCAGTGCTACTGGTATTTTATTTAGAAAGTCTTTCCCTACACCTATGTGGTGGAGCGTTTCCCCTTATTTTTTTTTTCTTTAAGTCATTTCAAAGTTTTAGGTTTTATTAAATATAGGTCCTTAATCCATTTGGAGTTGACTTTTTTTATGTGTAGGGTGAGAGAAGTGGATCTGAATTTAGTTTTCCACACCAGATTATTGAAATTCTCCAACACAATTTGTTGAAAATGCTGTCATTTCTCCAGTGTGCATTTGTGGCCCCTTTGTCAAAGATTGGGTAGCTATAGTAACAGAAATTTAGACCATCATCTTCCGTTCTTTTCCATTACTCTATGTGTCTATTTTTATGCCAGTACCATACTGTTTTTGTTACTATACTTTTGCAGCATATCTTGACATTAGGAATGGAGATATCACCATAAATGTGATTTTTACTGAGGATATTTTTGGCTCTCAGAGGCCATTTGTGCTTCCATATAAATTTTGTGACTAATCTAACTCTGTGAAGAATGTTGCTGAAATTTTTACTGGAATTACATTCAATCTATATACTGCTTTTGGTAGGAAGGCCATTTTTTAAAAAAATATATATTTATTGTCCATAATGAGTTACATTATTTAGTGGGCAAACAATGCATTGTTATCCCAAATTCCCCAATTCCCCCCCTCCCCATCCCTGATCAGTTGGATATCCTCCTCCGTGGGCTGTCTGTATTAGTCCTTGTGGCAAGGGATCCTGGATATCCTAGTACTCATCCTGGTTCTCCTGGCCCAAGTGTGTTGTTACTGATGGGTGCCATGCCTCCGGACAGTCTCCCCCACCACGGCTCTCACAATCTTTCCGGCCCCCTCTTCCGCTCAGTTCCCTGAGTCGTGGTGGGTGAGTAATAAGGCTGCTTTAATGTTGCGAGCTTAGGGGTCCTTGTGTCGAAAATCCTTGGTTTCTGTCTCAATGAGGAAGGCCATTTTTACAATATTAATTCTTCCAATCCATCAGCATGAAAGGTCTCTCCATCTTTTCATGTCCTCCTCAATTTCTTTCTTCAGTGTTTTTTTGGTGTGTGTGTGTGTGTGTTTTCTATTGTATAGGTCTTTTACTTCTTCACTTAGTAATGCCCCAAGATATTTATTTTTCTCTGTTTATTGTAAACTGGACAGCATCCCAAACTTCTTTCTCTGTATGCTTTTCTTTGGATTATAGGAAGGCTACTGATTTTGTGTATCAATTTTGTATTCGGACATTTTGCTGAAAGAATTTATCACCTTTAGCAGGTTTTTGGTTTAGTCTTTTGAGTCACTTATGTACAGAATCATGTCATCTGCAAATATGGCTAGTTCATTTGGTGTTCTGTACCTAGATGGGTCTCTTTTTTGTAAGGTCAGGAAATTTTTCTTCAATAATTTTATTGAAAATATCCTATATGCCCTTGGCCTATACTTATTACCCTTCCTGTATGCCCATGTATTTTTAACATGAACCAGTTCCCTCATGTTCTGTTCACATATTTTTTGAACTTGACTTTTTTTTTTGACTCTTGATCTAATTCCTGTCTCCAATATTCTGTCCTCAACATAGTCTATTCTGTTGGTGAGGCTTTTGGAGGAGCCTGTTAGTAGAGATACTTCTTTTTTCTTTTCCAATGTGTTTTTCTTCAACATCTGCATCTCTTGATTGAATTCCATTTTCATGTCTCAATTTGCACTACTTATTGTCTCTTGGAATTCATTCCTGCATTTGTTCATGTTGTCACTGAATTTATTTTATTGACCTATGGGCTTATTTATTTCTTGATTCTCCTCCATTTCATTTAGCTGTCTATGGAATTCTTTTTTATTGTCTTCAATTTAATTGAGACATCCAATGAATGCTTTCTGTTGGTTCTCTGATTTCATTCAGTCATGGATCGAGTTGTTCTGTTGGCTCTCGTCCGTCTTCTTCATCCATCTTTTGAGTTCTTTTTGCCAGTTTTCTTCCATTTCATCAAGTCATCCTTCGAATGAGTTTGTGTTGTCTATTATCTTTCATCTCAATCAGCCATTCTTTGAGTTCTTGTTTGTGTGGGGTTTTTTTTCATTTTCTTCCATTTCATCCAGCTTAATCCAGCTCATGGCCTCATTAAGATTGTTTAATATGCTTATTATAATTTAATTTGGGGATTGTATGCCTTGTGTTGCCTCCAAGTTTTCACTGTAGGCTTCCACTGCAGAGCTAGGCAGTCTTGGTGGGGATCTCTTGGTGTCTTTTGTTATTTGTTTCAAGTTGGTATTTGTCCACCTTGAGATCCACCTCTTGTCTTGCTGAGAAGGCATCGATCACAGTTCTTGTACAGATTGTGTTGGGTGGCCTGGTCAGCTTTGATCATGGTGGGTGTGAGCTGGCAGTCTAGCCTCTGGATTGGGCTGGGTGTACTTGGACCTGAGCAGGGTCCACCTTGTGTAGGCAGGACTGGATAAGATCCTGGATGGTCTAAATTGCTCACTGTCCATGCTGGGCTCTGTTCTCCCTCTCTTCACTTCCTGAAACTTTGGAGTGAGATCAGCTCCAAGTCTCTCCTGGGGCTGGAGCAGAACACAGTTGCCTTGGTCTGCTGCCCTCCTACAGAAATTATTTTTTTTTCCTTTTTGGTCTTGCAAAGTGGGTATAAGTTGGAGAACCCCCCTCCCAGTCAATCTGCTTTTGCCGGTTACGGCAGGGCTGGGCCTGGTGAGTAGGACCGTGGCCCCTGGAGTTGCCAGTTCTAGTGTCTTAGCCCACGTCCCCTGGTGTGATTCCCTGTCCCCTCTATGTTCACCTCCCTCATTAGTGTCCCTGCTCCCTCGTGCCCCCCCCCTCCTCAAGCGCAGGCTGGAAATGGCCAGGAGCTGTGCGTTTCCCACACACTCAAAATCCACTGAGCCCATGCACTTCCCATCACTCTGCTTTGACCCCATGTGCCAGATGGCAGTTGTCCAAGGCTTCCAGCTGGCAAGTTTCCGTGCCCTCTCGATTTGCCGAGCCGCATGCTCTTCCCCAGTTTCCTGGGTTATCCCCGCCAGGTGCTGACTGGCAAATGTCCGGGGCCATCAGTTGCTGAGTTCCCACGCCCTATGATTCACTCCATGAGCTTTCCAAGCTGGCAATCCCCCTTGGTGGCTGGCCACACTCCCCGGCATCTGCTCAAGCCAAAACCGCACTGATTATGTGGTTGCTGGAAGCTTGTTTCTCCCTCCAGCTTCTCTGCCAGGATCTCTCCTGGGTTACTAGTTACTTACAGACCTTTATATTTTGGAAGAAGGGTGTATTGTGTGGTATCTTGCCTAATCCCCACCCCAATGTCTTTGGTGTGGAGCCTATTCTGCCATTTTCTTTATTTATTCATTTTTCTTTATTTATTTATTTTACTATTCTGTCATTTTAACTGGAACCAACTGATTCTTTTTCTTTATTTCCTTGGGCTTGTTGGGTATTGGAATTTATGCTCTCTTCTTCTGGGCCCACCAACCAATCAAGCTCCTTCATATACATTTGACCAGCAATGAGGCTTATCTCTGTCGGATGCCTAATTTATGAAAAGACTTGTTCCAAGTTGCCACATGTATTTCCCAGTCTTTCCCTGTCTGGGGACCTCCACACCAGTCAGAAGAGAGAACGTCTCCTCAGTTTGGGAATTTTGTGCTTTCCCTCTTACTTGTTTCTACCCTTTCTCAGAATCTTTCATACCTGAGTCTTCTTCATGTCTGCATATTTCAAATTATTCTTTATTAATTGTAGATAAGAACTTGATACCTGAAAGCCACTAGCTTGGGAAGTTCTAAGCTCCGCCCCCAGCCCAGTCACCTTGTACTACAATACAGGGCAAGTAATGAGGTCAATGAATAATTATCAACAGTGAAGTTTAAAAAATTGACTAAATTCTCCACTGTAAACACACTGAATGTAACATGATAAATAAATGTTGTTCGTAAGAAACACACCTAAAACATAAGGTTGAATGCAGAAAGCAGAAAGGGCTATATCTAATGTAAATACTAAGAAATCCGAAAGCAGAGGGATTGGGAAAAGATTTGCACAGCATCTCATGAACAAAAGAAATCTGACAAAGTTATAATGAATTTTAATGTTAAAAGAAACATCATAAACGAAAAAGGCAACTATTTACTAATAAAGGTTCAACTAACCAGTAATGTAAAATTTCCAATGTGCATACAACATTATATCGTCTCAAAATAGCATGCATGTTACAGTGAAGGCTCACAATGCATTCAATAAAAAGAGGCAAAGGAAGGCACATTATACCAGGAAGCTTTGGCATAGCAAAGGAGACAGAATGAGGAAACAAACTGCAGAATAATGAATGGATAATTGAATAATTCAAGAAGGAAGTCAAAATTTTTCTAGAACAAAATGGAAATGAAAATGCAACATACCAAAACCAGTGGGACACAACAATGGTATATACACTAAGGCCTCCACACTTTGCTATGGAGACACTCACTCATCCATATTT
The DNA here is from genome assembly GCA_004024765.1 of Zapus hudsonius. Lineage (NCBI taxonomy): Eukaryota > Metazoa > Chordata > Mammalia > Rodentia > Dipodidae > Zapus > Zapus hudsonius. The sequence continues at coordinate 12,285 of PVHP010002030.1, read as the reverse complement.
ATTGCTACTCTATTCACAAGAGCTCAGAAATGGACTCGGCTTAGATGTCCATCAACTGATGATTAACAGATTATGAAGATTTTCTACATACGCACAATAGAGTTTTGTTCACTGTAAAGAAAAATAAAATAGCCGGGCGTGGTGGTGCACGCCTTTAATCCCAGCACTCGGGAGGCAGAGGTAGGAGGATCGCATGAGTTCAAGGCCACCCTGAGACTACAGAGTGAATTCCAGGTCAGCCTGGGCTAGAGTGAGACCCTACCTCAAAAAACCAAAAAAAAAAAAAGAAAAAGAAACTAATGAAATTCACAGGAAATAGATGGATCTGGAAAATACTATACTAATGAGGTAACCAAAACTCAGAAAGACAAACATTGTATATTCCCTCTCATGGCCAGATCCTAACTTTGAAATCTTAGATTTATATGCAAGTTGGAGTAAGACACAGTCGAGGCTAGGAAGCTAGACAAGAGCTTTAAAGGGAGTGACCAGGGAAGGATTAAAAGGAGGAGATAGTAGATATTTAAGAAAAAGGGTAAAATACTAGGGGTGGAAGGGAATGGAGGTGAGAGTTTGGTTAGGTGTTAACCAAACTTAAAAACATTGTAAAGAGCCAAATGGAAACGTACTTTTTTGTTAGGCTTGTGAGGTCCCGATGGTCAAACTTCATTGTGGATGGTGGTAGCTTGATGGTGAGACCCAACACTGAGAATAAGTGGCTTTTAAGTGCTCAGCACTTCCAATGTTCTGCAACCATTGTAGAAGAGGGTACATATAGAATGTAAAAGCCAGAGAATGGAGAGGAATACTTTGGGACACTATCCTCCAGACATACAATGACCATTGCACTCGTAACTCAGCAGCTGTTATTACTTCCACAAGATCAGCACACTACTGAGCCCATCAGCATTTTGACATTAGTGATGACGGGGAGCCAAAAGAGGGCTTAGAAATATAAGAGGGACTCGTTGGAAAGAAGAGGGGGTTCAGTGGAAAGGGGCAGAGAGGGAGAACAAAAGGAGGTAATGGAAGGAGATTATGATCCAACTACAGTATATTAAGACTTAAATATTGGCTACCTACTTGATCTTAAGCACTCAGCAAGAAGAGTACATCCATGGGCTGGAGAGATGGCTCAGCGGTTAAGGCACTTGCCTCCAGTGCCTAAGGCCCCCCGGGCTCAATTTCACAGGACCCACATAAGCCAGACCCACAAGGTGGTGGCGTGCTCTCTCTCTCTCTCTCTCTCTCTCTCTCTCTCTCTCTCTCTCTCCCTGCTTGAAAATGAATAAATAAAGTATTAAAAAAAGAGTACATCCAGGAAGTAAAGTACTTAGTCAGAATTATACCAGTGCCCTTATCAAAGTGTATGTAATTCTGATAATTCTGGTAATACTTCATCTGCTTTACAAGATCTATAAGAACAGATATTGACTGTGTCAGACACTGCCATGCCATTTGGTGAAACACTTAAGAAATGGATTTCTGAATATTCATGGAATTATGCCTATCATCTATGGTAATAATAACTCTGCTGATTTTTGGACCTTGTATGTTCAGCGGCTGCTTTATCTTATGTTGCTTAGTCAGCTCACAAGTAGATGGTCCTGTGACAAGCTAACTCCATCTACCTGGGCTCCGCCAATTGCCCTCCAAGGCCTGAAAGTTGACCAGAATGGGAACCCTAAGAGACCAAATTTACTCAATGCCCACTTCCCCCAAATACCTTCTTTGATATTTCACTCCAACATTCTCCTCCAGGACTGTCTTCTTGCACTCTCTATCAATGCACTTTTGGGGTCCATTAGATAGACCCACTGGAAGTTTCCCAACTGTCATAGATGAGGACTCCACACAACTTGAAGAATCCAGACCAGTCATCTCCCTAATTCCCTAATGGCAGTGAGGGTACTTATTTAGAGAGGAGAATGAGGCAGTTGAAGGTGATAAAAGCAGGGAGTGTCCTTGAGCCTGACCTTGCACTTTCTACTCTGCTAAAGGCCAGAGAAGGATACAGCTTCTCCTTAAATCTCTTGCTGCCTGAGTTCCTTAGATCTTTCTATAACCTCAATCTGAGTCCCTCAAATTGGAGGAGTTCCCCTTTCCTAGAATTAAGATTCTTGGAAGGATTAAACTTGAACCTGGCAATATGGTTGGTTAAAACTCAACTCCCAAAACTTGGCATCAGGGATGGCTATCTCAGCCTCATTCAGAACCTATAAATGACCCAAATTTGGGTCTCTAAGAGGGCTTTATTCCCTCCTCCCTTCTCATGGACAGGAGCTCTTCATAATCTCTTTTTTGTCCTTCTATTGATCTAATAAATTCTCTCTAAACTTTCTTTTATAAAAAGAAACAAAACTGAAGCAGTAATGAGTCTGCTAGCAAAGGAAATTGCAGGATTATTAGATTTACTGCCAAATCAAACCCTTTAAAGAAAATCCAATACCAATGCTCCTCAAATGACTCCATGAACTAGCAAAGGAACTCGTTCTAAAAAGTCAAATACCCAAAACTGGACAAGGACACAACAAAATGTTTTAACAAGCTTCCATTATATACAGACACCAAATCACTCAATAAAATAATAGAAAATTGAATTCAAGAACATATTAAGATCATACACAGCCCCCAAGTTGTTTTTATTTCAATGATGCCAGGATGGTTCAATATATGCAAACCTATGAATATAACACAGCATGTAAATAGACTTAAAGACAGAAATCACATAACCAACTTAAAACAGATGCAGAAAAGGCATTGGACAAAGTTCAACATCCCTTCATTACAAAAACCCTAAAGAAACTAGGAATAAAATCAGCACACATCACCATGATAAAGGCTATATAAAGGACATTCATAACCAATATTATACTAAATAAAAAAACTGAAAGTATTTCCTTTAAAATTAGCAATGAGACAAGGGTGTCCACTCTGTCTGTCTTATCTCAAACAATAAGACAAGAGAAAGAATAACAGTAATAAAAATAGAAAAAGATAAACTCAAATTTGGAGATGGCATGATCTTGTACTTCAAAGACCCTAAACTCTTGGATCTGACCAACACTTTCAGCAAGTTGCAGGACATAAAACCAACAGACAAAAATAGGTACTTTTCAATATATCAGCAAACTTGCTGAGAAAGAAATCAATGATAATTCCCATTCACAGTAGGTTAAAAAATACCTAGGAATAAATCCAACCAATTAAGTAAAAGACTTCTACAATGAAAACTTTAAAATACTACAGAAAGAAAATAAGAAGACACTTCAAGATGGAAAGACCTCACATGCTCTTGTATAGGTAGTGTGGTGTCCCAGATAAACTCTCCTGTTCTGAATGTTTGGTCCCCAGCTGGTGGAAATTTGGTAACTGGAGCCTAGTTGGATATGTATTGTTGGGGGCAGGCTTATGGGTAATATAGCTGGCTCTCCCTTGCACTCTCCTGCTTCCATTGTCCACCTGGTGTTAGCAAGGAGGTGATATCCAGCCTCTGCCCATGACACGTTTTCCTTTGCTATCATGGAGCTTCCCTTCAAGTCAGTAAGCCACAATTAACCCTTTCCTCCCATTAGCTGCTTTTGATTGGGTTCTTTGTGCCAGAAATGTCAAGGTAAATGTAAAAGGTAGAAATAATGTTTGTGAAAATTATTACCAAAAGAAATCTCAATGTCATCCCCATCAAAAATCAAATGACATTCTTCACAGAACTTGTAAAGCTACTCACCCACCACAACTCAGGGAACTGAGCGGAAGAGGGGGCAGAAAGACTGTGAGAGCCGTGGTGGGGGGGGGGAATATCAGAGACTTGGCAACCCTCAGAAACAACGCACTTGGGTCATGAGAACCCGGCTGAAGACTGGGCTATCCATGGTCCCCTACCACAAAGACTGATACAGACAGCCCACGGAGGATATCCAGCTGACTGGGGATGGGGAAGGGGGGCATCAGGGAATTGGGGATAACAACTCATGGTTGGCCCACTAAACAATGTAACTCATTATGGACAATAAAGAGAAAAAAAAGAACCTGTAAAGCAACCCTGAAATTCAAATGGAAGCACAAAAGACCATAAATTACCAAAGCAATTCCAAACAGCAGTAGTGCTGGAGGCATTAAAATACCTCAAACTATGCTACTGCACTACAGGGATACAAACAGTACTATTGTAGTCCGCTCCTTATTGCTGAAACAAGCCTCCAAACAGACACAGTTGAGGGGAGAAAGGTGATTACTTCAGGCTTGTGGATCCAGGGGAAGTTCCATCAATGGTGGCAAAAGCTGACTCCCTTTCAGAGATCCAAGCAGAGAGACATCACAAACAGCCAGCACCACCAGCCCAAACAATCACCAGAGCTCAAACTGCTCTCTTCACACCTTTGGGCTGAAATCATATCCACCCCCAGTGACAAGAACCCCTGGTAGCAAGAATCTGCCTGCTAAGTGCTGAAGTTACGAACTCACTATTAATAAACTACATGAGACAGGCTGGAGAGATGGTTTGGTGGTTAAGGTGTTTGTCTGCAAAGCAGAAGGACCCAAGTTCGATTACTCAGTACCTACATAAAGCCAGATGCACAATTGTGTCTGGAGTTCATTTACAGTGGCTAGAGGCCCTGGCATACTCATTCTCATTCTCTCTCTCTCTCTCTCTCTCTCTCTCTCTCTCTCTCTCTCTCTCTCTCTCTCATAAAAATTATATATATATATATATTTTTTTAAACTACATGAGTCTATGGGGCCATACATTTACACTCTCATATTCAAATTACCACAAGCATGGTACTGGCACAAACATATACATAAACCAATGGAACAGAATAAAGAACTCAGAAGTAAACCCACACAGCTTTAGCCATTAATCTTTGACAAAAGTATACATTGGAAAAAAGCTTCTGCAAAATAATAATAATAATAAATAAATAAACTGTGCTAGTAAAACTAGATATCCACATAAAAAAGGATGAAGATAGATCTATATATCTTACCCTACACAAAAAGCAATCAAAATGGATCAAAGATCTTAATATGAGACCTGAAACTCTGAAATCACTATAGAAAAACTTTGGCAAAACACTTCAACAGATAGGCATAGACAATGACTTTTTGAAAATTTCTTCAACAGCACTGGAAATACTCAAAAGATTGACCAATAGTATTAAATCATATTTTAAAAGTCTTTGCAAACTATACATCAAGAGGATTGATACCTACAAAATATAAACTATTTAATCAATGAATGGGCTAAGGAATTGAATATAAAGTTTTCAAAGGAAGAAATACAAAGCTGTTCCAATAACTTTAGCCGTCAGACAAAAGGAAATTAGAACTACTTTGAGATCCCATCTCATTCCAGTCAGAAAAGCCATCATCCAAACAAATGAAAACAAGAGCTGGTGAGAATGTGGGGGAAGAGAAACCATTATATACTGCTGAAAAGAATATAAACTGGTGCATCCACTATTGAAATCAGTAGTGAGTCACTAAAGAAAAGTAAAAACAGAACTACCATGTGATCGATCCATAGCGTTTCTGGTTATAGACATGTTCAAGGTTTACATACCACAAAGATGCCCCCATCTCCTGTATGATACATACAGTTGCAAACTCATTTTTAATGATGTACTATTCACAACTACCAAGATATGGAACCAGCCTAGATGTCCATCGACACAGTAATAGATAAAGAAATGTGGCACATATACACAATGGATACACATGGATATGGTGAATGAAATAAGCTAGATTCAGAAAGACAAATATCACACACTTTCTCTCATATGCAAATTTAGATTTAAATTTCTGTGTGTGGGGGCAATAGGAAGGAGGAGGAGAAGATATAAAGAGGAGGGAGGGGTGACAAGAGAGGGCAATGGAATAGAGACAATGTGAAAACTGAAGAAGGAACTCAATAAGGGAGGAAGAGGACAAAAGATGGGAATGGGGGAAACACAGAAGAGTAGTGTGGGGGTGCAAAAATAATAAATGATAGGATATATAAATGCCAAAATAAAACCTATTTATTTGTAGGGTAACCCAAAAAATTAATTTAAGTATATATGGTACTATTTTTAAAAATTCAGTAAAGTAGATATAGAAGGGAATTTTCTCATCCTGATAACTGATAGACTGACAATAGACACACTGATAGCAGATGCAATGATAAGAGATGTTCTAATAACAGATACACTGATAACAGTCTAATGGAAAATACTCTGATAAGAGGCACATTGATATCAGACATACTGATAGTAGATGTTCTGATAACGTATTTTGATGACAAATATTCTGATAAGAGATACACTGATAGCGGGCACACTCATGATAACAGATACTCTGATAGCAGATACACAGGTAACTGATACACTGATAACAAACATACTATAACAGACCCATTTAGAAATCTATCAGTATCTTCCTTAAGGCTGAAAGACTGAATTGCTCTCCCTAAGATCAGCAATAAGACAAAAATGTCAATTATTACCACCTCCACTCAGCTCCAGTGGAGGGGCTTGCCAGGAAACTGGGCAAGGGAAAGAAATTAAATGCATCCAAAATAAAAGAAAGAAGTAAAACTCCTCTACAGAAAATGCTAAAATAATTCATTGAATTATCTCTTGCAACTAATTCATCAAGGTCATAGAATATAAGATCAATATATAAAAAACCGTTTGTATTATTATATCTCAGGCAAATGAACAATCTGGAAACAAAATTAAAAATAATTTCACTTCTAATAGAAATAGATAAAATACATACGAATAAATTTTACATGGCTGTTAAATTCATGTCCTCACAGTAATTGTAGTAACCTGTGTAAGAGCCACACAATATTGAGTCCATCAACATTTCATAATGGATGACAGAGGCAGGCATAAGATTCTCATCCCTCCCTGATGAGTTATAAGAAATATATGGTGGTTGGGAGAGTGAAAGACATTGTCTGCTGCGGTAAATAATCCCCCAATCATGACCAAATTGCTAACCCTAATCAACTAATCAACACAGCTACACACAGGAAAAAAAGTAGAACGATTTGTTGGAAAGGTCTTCAATGGAAGAGGAACAAGGAGGGGGTCAGGAGAAGGTAATGGTAGGGTATTCTAATCAAAATACATTTTATATATATATATATATATATATATATATATATACATATATAATTTTATTTATATGTAAATAGGTATCTTTATGTGGGACCCTGCTAAGGGGCATGGAGGATGTAGGGTTTTGCTGTGTCTGGCAGGCTTCTGGGACTGTTTCCTTCTGATAAGGAAGTTGAGGCAAAGTCTGAGGGCCCCTATAAATCTTAACAATCCTGAACATTCCAGCCCCCAGGCAGGCCACAGCTGTGCCCAGAGATAAGCAGGCAACTCAAGGCCTAAACTTAGTCCAGCTGCAATAACAAACCTAAACAATAAGGTTACATTTCCTCTGCTGACATCACCATTCTATACATGTCTGTTTACATGTATAGAGTCACATAGCCCCTTCAATTTATCTATGCAAAATAGGTATCCAAAGAATACTGGCCCCTACCAATCAAACTCATGAGATGCTCACAGATCTTGCCCCTAACCAATCCCCTTGTTTCCTATGCTTCTACCTCTGCCTTTTCTCTATATAAACAACTGCTATCTATACAATAAAATGAGAACTGCCCACTGCCACCTTTTCCCGAGAGTCCTCATCTCTCGTTCTGCTCACAGCTATTCCAAGCCTCTGCTCACCCAGCTCCGTGGGCGAACAGGGAGTTGATGCGTGCTGCAACTCCCTAACTAACCTACGGCCAGAGGTAGGTTGTCAACCAAAAAGAATAAATTTCACAAACATTTAAGATTTTAGCCCCATAAACTATCAATAAAAGAAATTTTAAAACACTTAAATACATGGAAAGACACCCCATGTTCATGAACTTATTTGTGTTGTGTTAAGATGACAGTATTTCAAGAATTAATCCCAGTTATAGTTCTAACTTTATCAAAATCTTAGCTTCTTTTTCTGCATAAACTAATATGCTAATTCTAAAATTTTTTGAAAATGTAAGAGAAGCCAGGCGTGGTGGCGCATGCCTTTAATCCCATCACTCAGGAAGCAGAGGTAGGAGGATCGCCTTGAGTTCAAGGCCACCCTGAGACTACATAGTGAATTCCAGGTCAGCCTGGACTAGAGAGAGACCCTACCTCGAAAAAACAAAACAAAAAAAAAAAGTAAGAGAAATGTCAAAACAGTATTAAAAGAAGCAAACTGGAGGACTCATAGGACTTATCCCAAAGCTGCAGTCGAGAACACAGAGTGGGGTTGGTCAGGTGACAGAAATACAGATCTCTGGAAATGGAATTGGGAATCCAGAGATAAACACACACTTTTTGGTAAACTGTTTTTCACAAGGTACCTATATAATTCCGTGGGAAGGAAACAGTTGCTTCAACAGTGGTGCAACAAGTGGATAGTCACAAACAAAGGAATGAAGTGGGTCCTTTCCCTTCTTCCATATGCTACACAGGAGGACTTGGGCTGTCACAAAGCAAGCCTGACTGAACCTGCAGGAATCCTAACAATGGGACACTGGAAAATATACAGAAAAACACTAATAAAGAGTCACTAATACAGAAACACAAATACAGAGTTCCAAAACAGATCCACCACACAGCAACTCTTAATACCTGTAATAATAGATTCTCATTTTAAGCCAATAAATTTTGGAGCAATTTGTTACACAACATATAGCTCCTCTTAAATATTATTCCTCTGGAATAATATTTTCAGATTTACTATGCCTCAACACAGAGAAGAACCAACGTTCTCCATGCCATAAGTTAGGCCCATTTGACATCTTTTGCTTCAAAATATGAGTGGAAATAATTCACGTCATTTCCAATCAAGAAGCACTTCAGACTGGTTCAAGGGATAAGAGTTCTCTCTCCCTCCCTCTCTTTTCTCTCCCATTTACAGCAGACATGCCCTGTGCTCCAAGCTCTCTAGCTGCAAAATGGTGGTTTCTCTGAGCTACACTTCTGAGTGATTCCATGCAGCACAGAGAGCTATCTCAAACCAGAGGCTCTGCAGGAATAGGAAGCCATGTTGTGTCATGGAGACATGGGAACTCTTTACTATTGCTGCATAACCTAGCCAGGCTCTTGTCTCACTAGCAACTAAAACTAATGTTAACGAGATAATACACTTCCACTAATAAGCAAAAAATTAGATATTCTGCACTTTTCAGTTTGGGGAAAGAATGGAACAGCAAGAGCAGTAATACATATAAGTGAGACCACACTTTTTAAACATGTCATATCTAATGAAGTTGAAGTCTACAAATCCTGTGACCCAGAAGTTGCCTTTAAATTTTATCCTCTAAAAAAATTCTCTGCATTGTTACAATCCTTGTAGGTGACAAGTACTGTCTTATCATTATCTTTAATGATGATTTGCTATATAGCTTGTCAACCAATAAATTTGCTTTACACACTTCTTTCTATATTGTCACAGTTCAAATTGTTAAAAATTAAAAGCTTTCAAGATTAAGGTCACTAGCCAGGCGTGGTGGCGCACACCTTTAATCCCAGCACTTGGGAGGCAGAGGTAGGAGAATTGCCGTGAGTTCAAGGCCACCCTGAGACTACATAGTGAATTCCAGGTCAGCCTGGGCTAGAGTGAGACCCTACCTCGGAAAAAAAAAAAAAAAAGATTAAGGTCACTGGTGTGGAAGACAACATGTTATCGTTATTGAATCAAAAAAGTACTTGAGAAAGGCTACTCCTAACTGCAAGCAGATCAAATTTTCAAAGAAACTCCGAAAGACCATCTGTACTAAATCTGGACAGTACGTGAACATTTGCACTTTTCTTATTTAATTAAAATTGGAATTTGTAAATCACATAAAATCTTGAGAATTAGAACTGACCATAAGCCCTTTCTTCATCTTAACTCCACAGGACATATTTTTAGTATGAATGTTTGGTTCTCAGTACAGTGTCTGCCAAGAGAATTCTTTTTTTTTTTTTTCTTGACATGTTTGGGTCTTATTTCCAAGACCTCCCAAAGACACCACAATCCACAAACAACCATTTGCCTCTCTAATAGTGATCTAACTGTGAAGCAATCACTGCCTTTTCCTCAGTAAGTCTGTGGGAGAGTAAAGTCGCATATTGCAGAAGAGGAAGGAGCCTCTGCCAAGCCCCACATGAGCTGAGAATGAACTCAGAGATTGTGGAGTTTTCCCAGCAGCCAGCAGCCAGGGTTTGGGTTCTCTGCCTCTCAGGACAAGGAACACAGAATTTTCTTAACTACCTCAGCATCCATTTCAAAGGAAATAAACTTCTACTTCAGGGAGTACTATGAAGAAGACAAATGCCTGAATGAATAATGACATTTCTAGCCTAATGGCAAAAAAAAAAGCACTGAAAGTAAGTTAAAATGTGTTCATAAAAGAGTACTTCAAACCCATTATCCTCCCCAAGTTGCACACAAAGCACATGTGGGTGGGAAAAAGACTTTTTATTTTAGACCATAGCCAAGGAAAAGAGCTAAGAATTCTTCTAAGCCTATCCCAACTATCAATGACTAAAAATGCTCTTAGTAAACTCCATAATCCTATGTCTGGCTTAAATGAGTCAAATATCAAGGTTTTTTTTTTTATCAAAAGTGAAGCAAAAAGTACTTAGCACTTTACAGTCCAACTCCCTTACAAAGTATGTGTGTGTATGAATCCTTAATTTCTGGTTTATCTGCTTAGTTAACCTTTGCTATTTTTCTGGGATTCATTCCAAGACTATGAAATATATTATTAAAATTGTCATCTCAGTTACTGAGGTTCACTCGGAAAGACTCTGAAGTGGTTTGAAACCATTTTTTTAACATTCTGCACACACACTATGCTCAAAAGTAATGAGCACTGTTCAGTATTGATTAGAAAGGTACAATTTTTAGTTTTCTCAAAAACAATTTTCCTCCAAATATAGAATCCTGGAGGAAAATGCTGTGTTACGGCGAAAAGTTTGTGCTTGGATGTTGCAAATATTGGCTTAAAATGAGACCTGACTCTAATTCGTGGGAAGTGATCTTGTCATACATAAACTTAGTGGGAAGTGATCTCGCCGTATATAAACTATGTATATTTCTGAGCTCTTTACAAGTATTTTGTTTTCTCTACAACCACTGGCTGAAACATCTTGAAAGCTAAATTACCTATACTAAAGCCAAATGCTAAGAGCCATATCGATTTTTACATACATTTTAACAGGTTTAAGAATCATACATTTCTAATGTGGGAAACAGCTTAAATTCTTAAAGGAGCCCAAGGAAATGATCTGAATCTAAACCTCCAATCTTGAAAGATGAGAAAACTGAGGCCCACGGATTTTGTTTATCTCACATCACAGACAAATGAGAAATCATACCGAAACTCATGTTCTATTCAAGTCCAGAGGTCCATCCGACAGAGCGCTCATTTCAGGCAACCTCTCAGGATAAGTAACTCCCTCTGGACAATGGCAAGACCTAGAACCAGCACCCAGTGCCCCAGGGTTGTCATACCTGGGGTTGGCAGACTGATCCTCCTCTGGGTCTCTTTTTTTCTCACTGCTACAAATCTCTTTAAGTGCATGGATTGAGGTTCCACTTGGAATTCTGGTTGGCTGGGTTTTCTTTATTTCTTCTTTCTTTTAGTTGATTTTTTTTTTTTAATTTGCTCACGAGAAGGGGGAGAGGCTGGGAAACTATGGTCTTACCCAACCCTACAACAATTTTTTTTCTTTTGTCATTCACACCAAATAACCCTTGCCCAGGGCCTTAGAGCTTAACTGTTTGGTGTCGAAGTCCCCGCAGTGCCCAACGAAGCAAGGGTCCCACAGGTGCGCGTCCAGCTCCTGGAGCTCCTGACACCCGGGGAGCCGCGTCCCCAGTGTCCCACCCTGGCCCCAGGTGCTGGGCGCTGCCCCTCCACGGTCCAAGACGGTCTCGGGCACCGCGGGCTCTGCGCGCCATAAGCGTCCGGACGCGCTGCCCTCGGGTGGCCGAAGAGGGCGAGTAGCCCACCGGGGAGAGGGAGCCACCGGGAAGAGGTGACCCGCCCAGGAGAGGGACCCTCCAGGGGAGGGACCTACCCGGGAGAGGTGGCCCGCCGGGGAGAGGGGCCCTCCGGGGAGAGGGAGCTTACCTGGGAGAGGTGACCCGCCAGGGAGAGGTGGCCCGCCGGGGAGAGGTGGCCCGCCGGGGAGAGGGGCCCTCCGGGGAGAGGGAGCTTACCTGGGAGAGGTGACCCGCCAGGGAGAGGTGGCCCGC